>MU105570.1:0-46417 GCA_012274485.2 Sinapis alba | reverse complement strand
TATGTTATAAACCGACTGGTTTAGATGGATGTCCTAATCCATATTGGTCTTGGTCAGGTCGGACCAAGCCTTATCCATAACCGAGAAAATGATCCTGGGTCCTGTTCAGCTTAAGTGGGAGTGTCACTAGAGTGAAGAGAGTGAGCTTGGTCGATGTCTAGCTAAAACCGTCCTTATCCATTCACGGATAAGGACCAAATATATGGCGACCTGATTCTTCCTTATCTTGGCCTTGGAGAATATTCACTTTGCCATTTATCTTATTTCCTTTGTAGTTATCTTTAACTCTTGGACAAAGTCCCACATTGCCTAAAACATTGTATATGTCGGCCAATGGTTCCATATATAAGGAACCATTGCCTTGCCCATTATGAATAACACAATAACATCTCTTAGACACAAAACTCGTCTCTCTCTCCTCTCTCACGTTCTCTCTTTCTCTCTCTAAGTTAGATCAATCATCAAGTCAAGAACACAAGATTTACAACAAACTAATAATTGTAGATATACATATTCGTATTTCAGATTTCAGATATTCTCAGATACCCATAATTTTCCAGATTGGTTCGGGTTCGGATCCGGTTCTATAGGAAATTAAGTACCGCTCGGATATCTATGTAGGATCTGGTTCAGTAGGATCGAATTCAGTTTGGATCCGAGTAATTTGGCCATGCTTAACAACAGTGAAGAAAGAAAAGCAACGTAGGTGGGGGGTGGCTCTCTCACCCGTTTACATTGGAACTGTGTGGAGAACCAGAAAGTGTAGTAGTCCCTTCCGGAATCGGCAATGTCAGTGATGGTCTCGTTTTCTAGTCCGTAGAAAGGATCTGGAATTGATTTGTTCTTCAACAAGCTTCCCAAAACACTGTCACTCAATTCATCAATCAATGCAGAGCGAGATTCACTTTTGGATTTCACTAGACTAACTGATCATTACGACGATTACTTCTTTAATTGGTTTACAAAAATATTGAGAAGAGGGAAATTTGAAGATTACGTTCCGGGTACGACGGCTTCCATCCACGGAGATTCGGAACCGAGAGACGGTGGATTGGTGGTAGTGAGCTGCTCCCCGTCGTCGTTAACCTCCGTCGATCTAGCCGCTAGCCAGCCGGAATCGAGTAGCGTCTTTCCGATCTGCGCCATTGTAGTTTCTGATCAAAGCTTCTGGAATTCGAATACTTGCAAGTTGAAGAAACTTAGCTGGGCTAGAGAGAGAGGGAGAGTGAACAACACTCGCTTCAAAGTGAAGCTTTTAGGGAAAAGAGAAATCGAAAACGTAATTCATTAAAGTCTGAGTTTTTGGGTAAGCGAAAGCGTGAAGTGAACCGTTTACTTTGTCATCTCGCAGTATTGGTGTGGTAAGATCGACAGCGAAAACGTGTCGCACAAATGAAAGGGAAAAACAACAGGTGACACCTCGCATAGGAATCGAAATACAACATTCAAAGATATGCTACCTTCTACACTACAAGTATTGAGAGAAGATGGGCTACTAAGTAAATATTGCGGTAGCTGATAATATCTTTCAAAAGAAGGGAAGTCCGTTTAGCTAAAAATAACAAAATATAATGAAAAATGTCTGTAGCAAATTTACATAATTCCTTGAAAGAAAAGACGTAACAATGAAAAAATAAGCAAATTGTTGGATAATTTGATTCAAAGAATTGAGAAAACAAAGTTCTAAGGTTAGTGTTTTGTCATTGTGGGGAGTTAAAAGACCAAACAGGATCGGAATATATCATTCAAATATATGATACCTTCTACTTAAGAAAAACTGAGAAAGATGCACTACTAAATAATAATTCCAGTAGCGGATAATATCATTCACAAAAAATGAAGAACACGTTCAACTGAAAGTAACAATAAAATTTCTTGCAAATTTGCATGATTACTTGCCAAAAGAAACATAATAATAAGGAAAAATAGGCAAATTATTGAATAGTTTGATTTGAGGAATTAAGAAAAGAGAGTTTTGTTGTGGAGAGTCAAAGACCGAACAGGAGTCAAAATATATCATTCAAAGATGTAATATCTTCTACACTAAAAGAAACTTAGAAAAGATGTATTACTAAGTAATAATTCCTGTAACCAATAATCTCCTTCACAAGAATAAGGAACCCGTTCAACCAAAAATAACAGTAAAAAGAAGTTCGTAGCAAATTTACATGATTCATTGCCAAAAAACACAACAATAAAAGAAAAATAAGCAAATTGTTGGATAGTTTGATTTGAGGAACTGAGAAAAGAGAGTTCTGAGATTGGTGTTTTGTCGTTATAGTGAGTCAAAGACCGATCAAGAATCGGAATACATCACTCAAAGATATGATACCTTCTACACGTTTGCTCCCTGCTTCCACTATCACCAGCCTCCTTACCCCTGTTTTTTACACAACCAAAACCCCAATGAATATTCTTATTTCATCTGATGATGTTTGTGTGTATGTGTAATGAAAGCAAAATCAAAGCTTGAAGATGTTATGGAGGGAGATGGTGGTACCTGGATTCGCTAACCGCTCCATCACTTTCACAAGAGAGTCTGAGCGCAAGCACATGTGACATCTCTGCCCGTTGAAGATTCCGTAAGGCGGACTTGCATCTTGCCCCAACTGCAACGCCTGAAACCCCACACATTTTCTCACCACATTACTTCTCTCTCTTTTCATTCTTCTATCTCTTACGTTCGATACAAATTAAAAAGTCGACAATTTCTGATGACAAAAAAAAACTCCTACAAAGATAACATTGATGAGACATTGTATGCATCTTGGCTTTCTGTTTACCTGGTGAACCGTCATGTCATCAAGATGAATCTGTGCGTATGCCTTGTCTTTGGCCAGAGCAGTTATGTCACTGGCCAATAATAAATATATATGTGATTAGAACACCGGCTTCATAAATTGGAATGCAGCAGACAGATCATGTAGATTGATGGATTCATGTTTACCTTCGAGAGTATATGTCAATAAGCGAGTCATTGTCATCCACTACAGGAATTGAACTAACTCCAGCTGTAAAAATCATATAACACAAGATATTAGAAACATAGATGTAGCCCGACTCGTTCATTCCTTTCCATCTCTGAGGAAACAGACAAAATGTACTCGCATGCAATGCATCAGGTAAAACCCTGAAATCAATTGATCTGAATTGATAATATCCCTGTAAAAACAACTTTGAGACAGGTCGAAGAACACTACGTATGCAGCTACTAGGTAGATCTGAGTCCGATTAAAACGTAAACAAGATATTGATGAAACAGGACCCAAAATGGATTACCTTGAACTAATAACGAGAGCGCAGAACCCAAAGAGGCGTGTGGTCTCAATGTAGCGAGAGGTTTGCTACTCGACTCTCCGATTCTAGGGACCCAAGTACCCAGGGGAATTGAACAAATGGGCTGCTGAAGGATTGGCAAAGAGCTAGACGAATGTCTAAAGTATCTGCATATACCTGGAGTATTATGTGTAATTTAGGGCTAAAGTGTTTGATAAGAAGCATAATTTTTCAAAAATGTGTATAAACAACAGGGCGAACTGTTAGTAAAGTTTGGGAAAGGCTATTCCAACTTATATGCTCTAACTTCCCTCCTATAGATCCCATCCCCTAACAGAATATATGGAGAAATGAAGAAGTGGGAAACTTCTTGAAACGGTATGCACGTCATCAATTGAAAAGTGTATCGCCAATTTGGAGCGCTTATCAGTGCCTTATGATCTTATTCATAATTGAAGGACCTTACATTTTAATATGCCTGACAGCGAAGCAAGATGCAGTAACTGCGGGTATGACCCATCCTGCAGAGAAGAATAAATAACAGGAACGGCTGCCACCTTGTTTTGCAAAATTTTCAGAGCAACGTCTTTCAGATTATCATAGGGCCCAACCTGATTGCAATTTATGAAAACATTAATAGTAAAGAGAGAAAATCTTCTAGCTCTTTTTACTGTAAACTGCAATAGAAGTTTCTACCATAAAGCGTCAGTGAAAGCAAAAAAAGAAGCCGACAAAAGATAGTTAAGTAAATTTGTTCGACAAGAAGACAAGCATATATGAATCAATTACATTCCTAAAGATCAGCAGTGATAGTGGTAGAAAGCAACTATAAAGTCTCACCTGAACAAGTGGCCTAGGATACGGTCTCCCAATTCCATCATATTGTCTGCTAATATGAGCCTTCCCCTCTTTCCAGGCTGCTACTGTGTGCGTCTCAAGCTCTTCTTCTGTCAAGTTGGATCCATGCGTTCCAAGCTGAAATTTCACAGAGTTGCTATTACCAGGCAAGAGTGGAAACTTCATACTGAGGAAGCTAGTCAAAGATCTACATAAATTTCATAGGTAATATATTTGAAAACAACGGAAACCTAAATTAATCCCAAGTTTAGACATTAAATCATTAACACAGTATCATCAACCACACTGTAGTATTATTATTAGACAGTAAAGCATATGAATCTCCCCATCGAGTTATTGACATTAACACAGTTTCCTACTGTGAAAGTCTAAAATGATACATCAGTCACTCGAAGGAATGCTCTAGCAATGAACAATTCTTAGAGAAGCGAACCTCTCTCAGTATTAGAATGAAGTCCAATGGGCCAAGAACTCCAACAAATTGGCCTTTACCAAAGTCCCACAGAGGAGCCAAAGGGATTCCCTGAAAGCATCTAGAATTAGCAAACACCAGAAACCCAGACAATCTAGATATAAGCTGAGACCGAATCTAGTTCTTTTAAGTTTCACTTCCTTCCCTTTTCAGGTAGGGATGCAACAACATTAGAATGTCAATGCCATACATGACTGAGAGACAGAGAGAGGAACATCCAAAAACATGAGAAGCTGACACACTAGTAAATATCGCAAACCTGCTCATAGAGTATATGGAATGCTTGCTTTACTGGTAAATTCACATCCAATGCAATAACCTGTAAAAGTTTACAGGTTAAAAGTTTACAATCACCTTTAGACAATTTCCGGCTAAGATGACAGAAGGTAGTCTCATCGATAATCTATAGGATATGAAGACAAAAATCATCAAACAGTAAGAAAATGGAGAAACCAGACCTTGCCCGATTCTGGGAGCAGCTCGTATGCAGTACGGGTTGACAATAAAACAGATATACGGTGACGGGACACCTCCAAATCAACCGCTGACATCCTAGGTATAGAATCCTGGGAAGGATCAGCCTATAATATCACCATGTAAAATGAGTCAGAAAATCAATTTAAAATTTAGTCTAAAGAGGATTATGGAACTTAAGGCTCCTGCTATATATATCTAATAAAAGCTATTATCATAAACCGTTTATTTCCCTCTTTTTTTGCAGAAAACGTATATCTCTTCTAAGGATTTCAGATTTGCAATAAGAAAAAAAAGAAGCGTCGTATTTATATATTCGAAACACAACAGAAACTAAGCTACTAATAAGAAAACAAGCAATCATAACACTGCATTTTCTGGAAAAAAAAGGTCAAATTCCTTACTACTCTCTGGGAGAAATCATCGACATCCATGCTCGATGGGCTAAAAGCAGTGGGAACCATATCTGGTCCAGTTATAAATATTGTATTCATTACTCCACCATTTGCGTTTACAAATGGTTGGTGCTCATCGTGTCGCCATTCCCCATCAACATAAAACTTATACTGCATGAAAATGAAAACATCAGAGGCTTCTTAAGCATCTCAGGTCTTAATAGCCACGTTCAAGATGCTACCATGGGTTACATACTGTTCAATGATAATACTATTTGATGGGAATGTAATCAACTATAACAGATGAATATATAATTTCATGCATATTGCATTGCTTAAGCATCTAAAGACTAAATGCATCAGTATCATAGATACCACAGAGTCTATAAGGACTTAAAATTCTCCAGCAGGGATGAACTCAAGAAGACTTTGTTATGAACCTGATGATATCCGGGAGTCAAGTTGCAAATGACTTGAAAAACAGTAGGGCAGCCCTCAAGTGGTGACATTGGCACATGTTCTGTCCACCTGTTTGCATTCATTCCCATTTTAAAAGTCAGTCTATGCACTACAGAGAGAACCAATAGATACTATACAGATGCACATAATACAAAAGCAACTATCCCCTAGTTCTAGCTCAAGTCACCTCACCTGGTGAAAGAACCGCTTAGGAAGACTCTTCTACCTCCATAAGGCCACACGAAGCGAGTCGGAGTAAGGAGCTGCTGCCCTGAGGCAGCGCTGTTTCCACGGCTGGTATCCACTGTAGAACCAAACATCCCTTCCTCACTAAGGTGTTTATATAGTTACAGTGTACAAACTAACTCCTAACAAACTTCTCAATCGATTCTAAGTATCTCGACGATTCTTTACACACTGCAGGGAGTTCGAATTCGATAAAGCTATCACAAATCCGAGCCACCAGTAATCGAAAACCCTAAAAGCCCAAATCACGATCTACGACGAGGATAAAGGAATTACTGAACTCCTCGAACCTAGGCAGAGATTCATCAACACCTTAACGAGCACTAACTCTAAGACGAACGATCTGGCGATTAAAAGCGAAGGTCAACTGATGAGATAATACGCCGTCGCAGGAGAACCTAGCTGGAAAAAAAAATCGAGGAAAGTTCCCGGAAATTTTCACGGCGCTGGTCTTAGATTCGGTAAGGCGGAAGAGGAGAACATACGTCGATGATCGGAACCCTAATTTGAGAAGGCATTGTTTGGATCTGTGGAGGTGGAGAATCTGAGGGAGAAGAAGAAGCGCAGCAGCGTAATGAAATGTTGTGTTTTTAATCCATGGAGATATGATTTTTTTTTCCTTTTTTTTCTTTTTATTATTATTTACTAAAAACTATAGTTTACCAAAATAAAAATAAAAACCATGTATATTACATCGTTTTATGTAATTAACCCGAAATAAAAATAAAAACCATGTAATATTACATTGTTTTATGTAATTACCAACAATAACAACGTATTCTTTTTTCCCTTTTTCTGATGTAACAAACAGTACCTAAAAATTATACAAATAGTCCCTGCAGCTCTTGTGTTATATAGCATCCACTAAATATTTTTATTCTAGTCAAATATGTTTCATATCCTGTATTTTATCACATTTATAAATGTGATAATTACTTTGATATGAATAAGTTGTGTTTACTTGTTTATGTGAATAATTTAAACTTTTGATATTTTCTAGTTTCGAACCAGACAATTACTGTCGTAACATTTCCAACTGATAGTTATGACAATAAACACTTGGGTTTTATCTTTACAAAATAGAAATGATGACATGTTTCTAATCCCATTTACATCAGTCATATGTATTTCTTTTGTTTAAAGTCAAACAGTTGAGCAAATTAACCTTTTGTTTTCTTAAAAAAAATTTGAACTATTATCTGTCTTATCTTTTTCAATTCATTGTGTACATTAACAATAATTTTTCTTAAAAAATAAATAAAGAAAAACAGTAATTAACTTACACCAATCTACCGTGAAGTTAGAGCATTTCAGTCTTACTTCATATTTTACCGTAAAATGAAGTAGAAAATTAAGTAATAAACAAATAAAAAATGATTAATATATAAATGAAGTAATGATTTTGTTTATTCGTTACTTTGGTTGTTTGTTAGGTTGGTAGATTCACTTGTAAGTTGTAATTAAGCATTATGTACACATATAGATGCTTTGATTGACAAACTTCTTTTTTGATTATCTAAGCATTACGATTACAAGACGGTTAGGTCAAAGGCCGCCCAAGGCTTAAATAAAATAAAGATGGGCGATATAAATGTATAGGTAAGTAAGACTAGGTCAACATCTTTAAAACTCAAGACTGATAAAACCAATCAGTAATGAAATTTCAACTCGTCATATGAGGATTCAAGGTTCGAGTTTATCAAAGGTCTCCATCTACATGACGCATCGCTGGTATAGACAGGGGCGGATCTAAGATGGTTTTTAGTATGTGGCACATAACCATTTTCTTATAACTAAAAGCTTAGCATATATGTATTTGAACAAGTTTACACTGATTACTCATGAAAAAAAAAATTAGGGTGGGGCACATGCCACACTCTCTAGTACTCTGCGTCCACCCCTGGGTATAGAGAGACTGCAATTTATTGACCCGAACTTTCCAAGGCTAAGGGACTAGTCATTTTATCTGCGGTTCATGTGTTTTTCAAGTTTCCGTTTTAGCATGATATGTAATCTTTCCTCTCTCTTCTAAAAATCACTGGAACTGTAAAACATTTGAAAAAAAAAAAAAAAAAACTTTCCAAGCTTATTTATCTTTCATTTTTTTAATAGTAACCTAGTTTTGAAAATTGTCATAATTAATAGAGAAATATCATAGGATAGGATAGTCCTAAAAATGTTTTTGTCATAAAAATAGCACAGAAAAAAATGACTAAAATGTTTAATTAAAAAAGTAAATATACACTTATATCCATATGATTAACTATTCTAGACTTAGGTTTAGAGTTAAAGGGTGTGTTTTGGAGTTAGGATTTTAAATTTTAAATTTTAAAAAATAAAAATAAAATATTAATTTTTTCAAAAAAACTATTTTGGTCATTTTATTCTTTGAAAACTATTTTGTTAGAAAAACTTAAAATAATGTTATTTAAGAAAATTGCCTTAATTAATATTTACCTAATGTGTGCAATGCATTAATATAAGTTTGTGTTAAAGAAAAAGAAAGTATGCAATGCACACAATCATGCTCTTGAGTGACACATATATATCTGAAGTTTTTTACTTTGAAGGAAATAATTCTAAAGAAGTCCAGTTACAAAATTCAATATTTAGAAGAAAATCCCAAGTTTCAGATCGAGGAACAGCCGATGAGAAACAATATGAGGAGGATGTAAAAGCCAGAGTTGTTCATTTGAAATAGCTGTATATACGAATTAGTTGCCTATGGATAAATAACATCATCTTTATTGCTATTTTCTCGTCCAGTTGGATTAATAGAGATGCGGCCAAGACATCACTTGATTTATGCAGCAGCCTTTATCTTGGTTCTACTAGAATAGATAATGATGTATTTTGCATTAAACTTGGTTCTATTAATTATATTCACTTATAAAAGTGATCTCATAATATAAGCTGCAACTAAAGATGGAATCTCATTGTTAATTCTGTATCTAGATCTATCTTCTTTTTTTGGTATGACTCGACGTATCTTGGCAAATCCTTCTTATCTTTCAACTCATCAAAAGGAAAACCTAATCTCGTATATGTTTCTACATAATCCCCAAGCTTTGAAATTTCTTATACGAATCAGTTGTTTTCTTACTACACTAATAGTAAATAAATCAAAGAGAGAAAAGATGATATCAGATAGATCTTTTCTTTTAATCAAAGAAGTTTTGACATACCTGCATCTAATTCTGATGGGTATCAAGTTCAGCAACTTCTTAAAAATCAATGGCTGAATGTAAAATCATCATACTAAGTTATTTTATTCTTTATGTCCATGCTGCAATGGTTGTATGCAAATCATCATAATAAGCTTTTATATTTCACATGGACCTGTCCTCTTCATCTTTCTTTCTGTCTTCTCAATGGGCACATCAGATGTGGTGTGTACTTGTGGATACCTTAAAATATTCGCGCTCATGGTTCCCAAGGCAACCCTGCCTGCCTGTGCAGAGCTCAATGCCGCGATTCCATGGTTTGAGCCAATGGAAACCAACATGTATCCTAGAACCATTAAGTACTTGGATGTCAGATACAACATTGTTAAGGTTTTAGTACATTGCAATGGCGTGTTACCACATTGGTATACTAATAGTTTAAATGTACTAAGGAATGTTACTATCTTAGTATGGTCATTGCTAAATAAAGATCTTGATGTTTGTGATTTCAGCTTTTGTCTCTTTGAACTAATCTCTTATATATGTCACTTGTTCAATTTTAGAACAAGAACATAACATAGTTGAGAAGTGGTCCCAAGAAAACTCTACATAAACTATAGGCTGCATCTTTCTTTGAAATGTTTCTTAATTTCTTTTTCTTATTGGATGATTTTAAATCACACGATTTGCAGATAACCATAAAGCAAGCATGTCATAAGATATACAAATCTTGAAAAAAATCATATATAATTTTGGGTTTAGTGTACCCATGAGGTGGTGGTCCTTAAAATCTTGGGGTTATTTTTTTGAATTCTGGACCTAATACCCTCTATACGCAAACCCTAGACCGTTTTGACTATTCAGCTTTGCGACAAACAAAACAAGCTCATCTCCCTAATGGTTGTTCTTGGTTTTATTGGCTGATTCTTTTTCTTCTTTTATTGCAAAGAAAAAAATATTGACTTGAACTTACTTCGAATTTTCTTTCCTTGTGCTTCTGATTTCCATTAATGTGAACTAATTACATTCTGAATTCATCAAAATTTCACCAAGAATCTTAGTTTAAGAAAAATTCATTTTAAATGGTTATATATGTCTCAGTGCTACTTTACCTTGGTTTACATTAACCTCGGGCTCCAATGGCATATGGGGATGAACATTGTCATAGATAAGCCACTGAACAAGATCAGATTATCAATTTATGCATTGTGATACACATAAACCTCTTCTTTACTTACTAACTTACTACTTTTCATACACTTGTTTCTGCTATCTTCTCCACTTCCATATCCATGTCATCCTCCGCTGGTTCAAACCAAATCAATATTTGCTTTGAAGAAGAAATCTCATAGCTTTATGTGTAGAAAAGTACATTTATAAAGCAAATGTAAACATATACATTGTAATAAAGATTCAACATTATATAATCCTCTCATTATTCTCTCTATAGATCTTTCTTGGCTTAATAGTACGTGATTCAGGTCACATAGATTTAGCTCAACGAGCCGAGGAGCTGCTCCCTTTCTCCAAAACTCTAGTATACTCTGTCTGCTGGTTTTGTAAACCACTTCTTCTGTTTGGTTCTCTCTCATTTCCACTATCATTGCTGCTTTTGTTGTTTTCAGCTCTTTCTCGCTCGGCTTCGCGGTACTTGTGAAGATACCTCCCCACGGCGTCAGCATAGTTATCGAGGCCTAGAGTACTTAGAGCCCACCAGATGTCGTCTCCATTCACCGTCTTTCGATTCTCCCTGTGGCACTTGTCTGAGGCTTCGCAGGTAACAAAGCTGATGAACTCTGTTGCACACTCTTGAACTGTTTGTTTTGCTTCTTTTGAGATCTTTGCATTTGATGGTAGGATCTGCTTCATAAGTCTCCCTACATTGGCTATTGGTAGCAATCTATCTTCATCGGCCATTTTTTTCTCTTCTTATTGAGTTTATCAACTTTAGTCTCTCTTGTCACCTTTTTATACAAGTGATCCAACACATGGTCCTCTCTCTATATATGTAGATGTGTATGTGTAGTATGAGTATATATATATATATATATCCTATGATGTCCTTGCACTTGACTATACCCCTTAACTCTAATATATTACATGCTATTTTAAGATTCTGTGTCACTATGGATGTGTGTATGTGAAGCTTATATAAGCATAATATAGTATGCTGTGAATGTAATTAGTTATCACCATCTTCATTTTTATCATTGATTTAGTTTTGTCTACTCTGGAACTCATGGTGAAACCACTCTATCTTCTTCCCCTTAAAATCATTCATGTTAGATTATCTCATATATACAACTATATATAGAAATGACATTTTTCAATTTACTATCAATTATATTAAGGTGGAAACCCATGATTCTTAAAATAAAACCAATTGATTAACATTCCAACATGGACCTGATATTAGAATATCTCACGCATTAGAAGTAGAGATGCTACTAGTATAATATATACAATATATATGAGTCAGTTTATCAATTTCGAATTGATTTTGGAGCTTAAAAATGTATGCTTCCTAGTTTCCTATAGTGTATTATGATCACGTCCAATCATCGTTATTATGATCATGATATCATCATCAAAAATACACTTTCACTACTGTTCCAAATACTGTAAAAAAGAACTTATGCTGAGACTACCCTATGTATGTGCATATGTGTAAGCTTGAGATTGATGACGATTATTATATCATATCTGATCTTTAGGACTAGTACAGTGATTTGTAAATTATAAGAGTATGTTTATTGGAGGTATCTTAGTATGGGGTTCTTAACGTATAAGAACCGTCTTTTAACTTCAACTAAAAAAAGTTAAGAGACGATTCTTAAATTACGCTAAGAACCTCATGCTAAGATACCTCCAATAAACACATGGTCTAAGTGGTCTATTTCATCAGTCTCTCTAGTAATTCAATTTTGTTTCGTCAGCTCACTGTATTAAGAAATATATAATAACATCATTGTTGCAATATGAAAAGTATTTTGATGAGTAATGCTAGCTAGGCCTTTATAGTGGAATCTTTATAGGTTACGCAACCAAAATATTAATTTTACATCGACTTTCAGCTATATGCTGGGATGAAATTTGATCCCGCACATTAGCAGAAAAAACAGATAACTATTATTTATATATCTAATGAACGAATTCACATATTGAGATGAGATTTAAGCTAATGTGCACATGACAAGCATCTGTTCCTGTAATAAACAAATAGTTCATATGATATGAATATCGTTTTAACATTGTAGTGCGTTAAATGATAAAACTGGGCTATTAACTTATGATTTATATCAGTAAAAAAACATGATTTATAGTTTGCGCCACCATCATGAAGTATCTGGATCGATCATTATATTAGCGTAGAAGTTGTGTTGACGTGCTCAACTAGTATTGTATTTTAATTTGATGTGCTTTTGTTTTCGATTGAGCTCAGCATTCCATTAATAAGACATCTGGAGAGACCAGACTTTATAATTTAATTATAAGATTTAATATACAGGCTTTCAAATAATATTTTACAAACCAAATGTTATCTACATAGTTTCTATTTTAGTGAACTGAAAAATCATTCTAATTAAACTTTCTCTTGTAGCGACAATAAAACTTTTTAAGAAGATTTTACTTTCATACATAAAAGAGTTATTCTTAGGTTCACCCCCTAGGGTGAACCTCTAGGTTCACCAACCAATAAAAAATTAACACATCATAATATAATTTTTAATTAAAAAGATAAAAATAAATAAAAATAGTATAAATTACCCCAAAAAAATTATGTTGTTAACACCGTCAATCAAACCTTAAATCATAAATACTAAACCCTAAACTCTAAACACTAAACCCTAAACCCTTGGATAAACCCTAAACCCTTGGGTAAACCCTAAACCCTTGGGAAACCCTTGGATAAATCCTAAACCCTAAAACCTTAGGTAAACTCTAAATTTTTGGGTAAATTCTAAATCCTAAACCCTTGGATAAACCCTAAACCCTTGGGTAAATCCTAAACCCTAAGGTAAACCCTAAATAGTAGTAATAAGGTTTACCTTAGGGTTTAGGATTTACCTAAGGATTTAGGATTTACCCAAGGGTTTAGGGTTTACCCAAGGGTTTAGGGTTTACCCAAGGATTTAGGGAATCCAAGGGTTTAGGGTTTACCCAAAAGTTTAGGGTTTAGTGTTTAGGGTTTAGAGTCTAGTATTTAGGATTTAGGGTTTCAAGGGTTTATGGTTTTGTATGTATGATTTAGAGTCTAATATTTATGATTTATGGTTTTACTGACGCTGTTAACAACGTTAAAAATAAAATTTTCGTTCTTTTTTTGTAATTTCCAATATTTTCTATTTATTTTTTTATTTTAAAAATACAATATGACGTGTCAATTTTTTATTGGGTGGTGAACCTTTAGGTTCACCCTAGGGGGTGAACCCAAGAATAAGTCTACATAAAATATGAGATCCCATTAAAAATGTCACGTCTTTATACAAAAGTTATATATACTATTGAATTGTGGCATAATTTTTTTAGCAATATATACAAATTAGCTTTAGCTTTTAAAACCTTTACCTTAGGGCATCATTATTGGTGGTCCCGGGAAAAAGTCCCTTAAGTTTTTTTTTTTTTTTTTTTTTTTTTTTTGTTCATAAAAAACTAAGGGACAGCCCTTAGATAAGGGCTTTTCCTAAGTTTTCTCCCTCGGTCTCCGTGCGTCCCTCCCTTAAGGGCTTCCTTAAGGCACACCAATAATGATGGCCTTAGACTCAGCTTTATGAAAATGCTACGAGTATATATAATAATCTAACCAACTAGCTTATAAACAGAGAAATATATTAATATACATCACGTGGTCCAACTCCTTTTATCATGTATCCAATCGCGATAGTAAGACGAGACAATGCATAAACATTTTAGATGACATCCACATATATTTCATAATAGTATCATGAAAATATTTAAATAATCGTTTTATTTTAAATATGCATATATATTAATGAGTAACTTTTGATTAAACAACGTATGAGGTGCTCTAAATGACAACTGATCATAATTATACACATAACGAAAATGAAGTTGACCTAACTTTTGATTAGAGCATAGCTACTTTTGGTAAAAGAAATTATTCTTGATGAAGCAATGGTAAGCTTATGGAATGTCAAAACCTTAACATTATAAAATATGAAATTCCGAGCACGTAATCCGCATAATATCCGGTACGGATCAAATCCCACTCGCATGCATTTGACCTTTGTTTCATTAAAATGTAAATTATATACACTTACTAGCATACAGCACACGATCGAATTCAACTAGTATATATAATACATATATACAATATAAACAATAGCCAAGGTCAAATATTATAGAAAAACTGTCGTGGTTAAAAGCTAACCAAGGTTGATAATTAATCTTTGCCACGTAATTGGTTTATATATTATGAGAATGTGCATAAAGATATATATGGATTCAACACGCGTCTGGTTTCGAGAAATTAAAGCCACCGGAGACATTCTGTAAAATGTAAAACGTACATACACCATATAGCTTTGTATTTTAGATTGACTTACTACAATATAAGAATACATGCACATATATATATATATATATATATATTTATCTATTTAACTATACATTTAATATAAGAACCTTTGAGGCTTAACAATTATTGTGGTGATCATATATTTATGTTAGAACTTATAATGCATTTACAGAAAAAAAAAACTTAAAATGTGTCATTAGATGGAATATGTTTAAAAACTTGTTTTTAAAGGAGTTTCGGTTCTAATACGGAAAGTCACCTGGGTTTGAATCTCGGTCATTGAAAAATTAACATTTGGGCATCACCCGTGATAGAGGACCATCCGTGGGGGCAAATGCTCTTTCGGCTAGTCTGAATCTACTTTGGTGGAAGGCATAATACCTATGTATAATTCAAAAGAAAATAGATGTAATATGCGAGTATGAAAACGTTCTACATACTTCGACTAGGTTGACTTAAAGGACTATAACCGCACTATCTTGTTGTGTATAAACTAATTTTGATGGCATTGGATTTTAACTTTGAGATACATCTTCTCTGTTAAAACAGAAGTACAAAAAAATCTATGAGGCAAAAATCATAAAATCATAGTAGAACCATTTCATTCATTTATTACTATGACATTTTTGATTATTTACTTTAATCAGACAAATATATATATTGTTTTCTTAAATTTTAATGAAAATCAATTTTTAACTATAAATTTAATTATTTTTAATTCAAACAAAATCAGTTGAGAAAATAAAATTAAAAAATTCAATGTTTTTATAAAATAATGCATTATTTAATTTAGTAATTAATACTATTATAAATTAATTTTAATTAAAATTTAAGAAACAAGAATAAAATTATGTGCTATCTTTTATAAATTTTATAATTATATGATATCTTTTATAAATTTAATAATTATAGTTTATTGATATAAATTTTAAAATTATATGCTATCTTTTATGCACAACCAATTAAAAACAAAACAAATCTAGAATGCTAATCTCTTTCTGAAAAGCATTTATCTTTTTCCTTAATCTATCAATTAACGGTTTTAATTGGAAAAGTTGTTAACGGTCTCCTAATTTTTGCTAGCTAATCGTATGCTTAAATTAATATAAAATTCGTTAATGCTGTCTTTGTAGCGCATTTGTAATTTTATATATGATTCTCATTTCACTAATATGTGTAATCGTGTACTCATTCCAAGCCAGCACCTTAGTTAAAACAATTTTACAGCCTGCCTCGAATTAAGTTGTACCAAAACTAAATCAATAACAGAAATGAACGTAAAGATAGTTAAATTAAAGTCGTAAATGTGATAACTCTCATTTATTGGGGATCAATGCTATAAATCCGCTAGAATAACTGAGCAGAACAAACTCTCATCGTTACAAACAAATGAAAAAGATGTTACCCAAAACCTTCATACTTGTTACATCACACTCCCTGCATTTTTTTCTTGTAGATCTCTCACTAAATGTGTGACGTTAACTCATTCATGCTCCTTGATTCTAAGTGCATGTAAGTTTATTCCAAAAAAGACTTGTTTCGAATAATAGTCTTTGACTCTATGTAATCGTTCTAAATTTCACGTTATTGACATTTTTTTTTAAAAAAGAATTATTCTTGCAACTTGCAAGTATCATGGTATAAACTCCCACTTTGCCCATAATTGATTCCCCTAAGCCCCATACATATAGTTGGTTGTCTGCCGTAACAAAACAAAAGAAACTAGTATTTTTAGGTCATTACAGAAGAGCACCTGATAATATAGCCCAATGGGCCCTTTTGTCGTTGGCCCAATAGTAACTACGAAGCCACAATAAAATCCATCAAAATTCTCTCATTAAATAATGACGACAACAAAAACAAGTGAAGATGACCGGGTTGGTAGGAAGGAAGGTGCTGATGGTTTACAACATTGGTAACTATGAAATTTGATTGATTTCTTGTGTTAGAGCCTCTTGAGTTTCAAAACTTTCTCCCATTTATCTGATGAACTCAAAACTTCAGAACCTTGATATGTGTCTGTCTATATGTGTGGGTTTATTCCTTATGTTTGCATTCTCGGTATTGTGATTTCGTTGCATTTGCTTAACCAACCAACTAACGTCTACAGAACCGTCATATTGTATATTTGTATACTGAGATGGGCACGTGCAGCTGAATATGTGAAGCAAAAATCTATTCAGTAACCTGATCAGGCATCCAAAATTCATCTCTAACACTAGAGATGGAGGAGTTGTTGCTGTTTCTCGTGCATTTGGCGATAGGTTTTTGAAGCAGTATGTTGTTGCTGATCCGGAGATACAGGTATTGGCTTTGCATTCTATCTTGTGTGAATAAACTCAACTACGGGGTAAGCGAGTGTGACTATCTCTGTTACCTCACCAATTCAGCCTAGGTTTACTCAAAAACATATATGGACATTTTCAGAGGCTCTCTCGAGTTTCTCATTCTTCTACAAGTTCTGATTCATTCTACCTTTGTCTTTTTATGCATATATTGTTTACAACATTGGTATCAGTTTTTAACTATAAAAAAACTCAACAATGGTCGTTTTCGTATTAGATTTCATTTGCATTAGATTCTTGTACATGGAATTTGAAGAGAGGGAAAGCAAGTGTCGAATATGCATCACAAACTTGTTCGAGAATACAGAAGCTCAGACACAAACTAGCAGCCCCACATGACATCTTACTAGGCCCTGTCTTCTGGGCTGCAGTTGCATGACATTTTCTTCCTTGTACACGCAGCCCCACATGCGTAACAGAACTTGTGGTTGCAATGTCTGTGAGAAAATAAAAAACAGAGAGTCAAAAGACAAATAATAATATAAAACCAGTGTAAATAATAACAAATGTCCATTAATACCTGCAGCTAATGCGTTGGCACCCGCCATTTTTTTGAACGACGGTGGCACACTGGGGACACTTGATCCATCCCTCTGTCTTCACTAAAGACTCGAAAAGCGCGGCGTCAGATGTCAGGTAAGACTGGGACTTCTTGAACTCATCGCACGTCTTCTTGTAGTGCCAAGGAACATGGCATTTTTTGCAGAAACACAAGCCGCACTCCATGCACGTGCGTGCTACTGCCTTTTGCCGAGGATCAATGGAAAATCCAAGCGGGAGGTCGCGGTCGGACATCAAAAAGTTACAAGTAGGCTTGGGACAGTAGACTCTGTCTAAAACGGGGATGGACTTCTCCTTCTTGCGGTGGATGATAAGATTAAGAGCATCATCATCAACAATACCTTTACAATCCTCTAGCACAAGTTCTTTGTCGCAAGCAGGGTAAGGGCAGAGTAAGGTGTCCCCTCGTGCTAGTTGGGATGAGAAACAGTCTCTAATGCAGGTAAAGCAGATGCGGTGGAAGCAACCGGTCACCTCAAGTTTGTTGTGAGGAGGTGAAACGTGTGCGTAGCAGGCTGGACAAGTCTCATACTCAGTGTTGGTGACGTCACCTTCACCACGCCATCTGGTTTGGGAAGCAATGGCATCTCTTGCGAGCTTAATGACAGAACTGAATCTGTCTCTGTGAACAGCGAGTGCCTGGCAAGACGTGAATTTTTTCTCAAGAAGAGACACTTTCTCCAAAAGTTTTGCTACAATGGACTCATTCGGTGCAGCTTTACGTGTTACCTGTCAAACACACACATATTGTGAATAACACAAAAGAGATATAAGAACTGTCTTTTACCCGAAAAGTATAAAAAGAAAAAAAAAAAGTATCAAATGAGTTAAGAACCCCTGCAAAAAGATTGGAGTTAATATGCTCTTACATAATCCAAGATGATAGAATCGTCACAGAAGAATTGGATACTTTTCACACCAAGTTCCAAGGCCCAACTCAGGCCTTGAATAATAGCAGCCAATTCTGCAGCTTCAGGGTGCGACAGGACTCGGCGGTTTCTCAGAGCTTTGTTTGTTTCCAGTTTCGAGTTATCGTTCGAGTCACAGAGGGACAGGCCTGAACCACCGACCAGCATCGTATCATCCTTAATAACCTCTTCACTCACCAAACCCTTGGAGTATAACCGATACGTTGACGATTCTCCGAGCGTAACAAGATCAAGCTTCTGCCTCGTCAATTCCAATTCATTATCCATGCTAACTTCTGTGACATTGGATTTATAGATTTCATTATTCAAACAAGGCTATGCAATTTTATAAATCTTATATTCAAACCTAAATAACGGAACCGAGCTTTAGAGGAAACTTCCCCCGCAAGAAAATAACGTAAACCCTAGTTTCAGAAACTACACCTCGAAAGTATTAAACTAAAACCTAAATGATTAAAAAGAAAAGCAACGAAAGAGAGAAAGTATAAACAAAAACAGAAGAATCATGTGATTGATTACCTTTGACGATCAAGGGGAAATTGATTAATCAGAAGAAAAAAAACTCAATTAGGGAAGAAGAAGAAGCTACGGATTAGCGTTGATGTAAAACAATTTATGTTGCGATTTATATAGCGATTTTTTTCCCCCTTAATACTGTATTGTTTACCATAACTAGGGTTAATAATTAATGACCTTTTTCCAATTAATTACGTGTCACTGGTTTACTTCCATACCCAACGGTTTAGCTTCTTCGCGAATATAAATAAATCGAACTTGAAAACCGGTTCGGTTAACCCTTCCTTTATTATTTGTTCCGAAGAAAAAAGCTTCTCAATCTTCTCATTGGTAACCAATATTTATATATACACTATTTGTTTATTTAGTAGAATAGCTAAGGATTTTATTATTTCGTTAATTTATACTGCTAGGGTTGAACCCGCGCATACTCTCGGGATGGTTTGTATTTGTTTCTTTTTTTGTGTTTTCATTTTGTTTTTCGAACTAGAAGCATCAGTTTAAAAAATATTTTATGTTCCATGTATTTGTAGACAAATTACAAAGCGATATAATATAGAGATCCAAAAAACTATATTTGTAGCTTATTGTGGGAAAACTAATGGAGCTTAATTATCGAGTCCTTGGGCAGATTTGTTCTGCGCCTTACACAAAAAGCCCCCAAGGTTCAGGGCCCAACAATCCATTATAGCAACTTAAACGAAACTACACGTAGTGCCTCTTGCTTCAGTATAAACGGCTGGCAGTTCTTGTTAAAGAAAACCGGCACGATGTACGCTTCCCATAAACACGAACTGAGAAGCATTGGGCTTCCTGCTCTCCGTTTCGTAATTCCGTTACTGCCCAGACCCAATTTTGGAAATTCAGTAAGTGAGCTTAATAAAGAAACGATTTTTATCAAATTTTTTTTTTTTTTTTTCTGCCAAATTCGTCAGAAAGAATAATAATTTGCTTGCACTTCGTCTCCTCTACTAGTTTCACGAGCTCGCTCTGTTTTCTCGTTCTGAATTTCAAGGTAAACCCTCTAAACCCTAGAATTGGATTTACGCTCACTGTTCTTGGGAAATTTTCTAGGGTTTTTGATCAATTGACTTAAAATTATCGTTCGTAGGTTATGATTGTGAGTTTTAGCGTATGTGTTTGGTAATGGGAAAAGGTAGAGTTAAGGCAGTGGAGAAAAGGGTTTTAGATCAGAAACTTAGAGGATCGCTTAATGTGCCGTCTGGACCGGTTTATTATCCGACCGAAGATGAATTCAAAAACCCGTTAGAGTATATACACAAGATCAAGCCAGAGGCAGAGGTTTATGGGATTTGCAAGATTGTTCCGCCGAATAGTTGGAAACCGCCTTTTGGACTGGATTTGGAATCTGTCAAGTTTCCGACAAAGACACAAGAGATTCACCGGTTGCAGTTTCGTCCCGCTTCTTGTAATTCAAAGACGTTTCAGTTGGAGTACAATAGGTTTTTGGAGGAGCATTTAGGCAAGAAGCTGAAGAAAAGATTGGTCTTTGAAGGAAATGAGTTGGATCTGTGTAAGCTGTTCAATGCGGTGAAGAGGTTTGGGGGTTGCGATAAGGTTGTGAAGGGTAAAAAATGGGGTGAAGTTTATCAGTTCATGAGCTCTGGTGAAAAGATTTCCAAATGCGCTAAGCATGTTTTGTGTCAGTTGTACAAAGAGCACTTGCATGATTTTGAGAACTATCACAATAGGATGAATGCAGATCCTGCAAAGGGTTGCAAAAGGAACCGTCGCTGTTCTGAATTCTCGAGCTCAAAGAGAAGGAAACGAAATGCTGAAGAAAAAAACCCAAAGGTGGATAATGAGGAAGCGGTTGATCAAGCATGTGAGCAATGCAAAAGTGACAAACACGGCGAAGTGATGCTTTTGTGTGATAGTTGTAATAAAGGTTGGCATATATACTGTCTCTCGCCACCACTGAAGCATATCCCACCTGGGAACTGGTATTGCCTTGATTGCTTGAACACTGATGAAGAAACTTTCGGGTTTGTGCCCGGTAAATGCTTGTTACTTGAAGATTTCAAGCGCATTGCTGATCGTGCCAAAAGAAAGTGGTTTGGTTCAGGTTCAGTGTCTAGGACGCAGATTGAGAAAAAGTTTTGGGAAATAGTAGAAGGGTCAGGTGGCGAGGTTGAAGTTATGTATGGTAATGACTTGGATACGTCTGTTTATGGGAGTGGGTTTCCTCGAATAGGTGACCAAAGACCAGAATCAGTTGAGGAAAATGTATGGGATGAATATTGTGGTAGCCCCTGGAATCTTAATAACATGCCTAAGTTGAAAGGATCTATGCTTCAGGCCATTCGGCATAACATCAATGGTGTTACAGTGCCTTGGCTATATCTTGGAATGCTCTTCTCTTCTTTTTGTTGGCATTTTGAGGACCATTGTTTTTACTCTGTGAATTATCTGCACTGGTACGCACGCACCTCTACTGTAATTGTCATTCTGAATCTTTCTACTGTAATGCATCGTGCTTCTGAAGCATATATAGTATTTAGTTATTTTCGAGTTCGTGGAAGTCGCAAATATCCCTTCCTCTGTACCTTATCTAGTCATGGTCTAACGGAGACGATGTTTCTGAGAATAACTGTAACTCTTTTGTTCACAAAGAAACATTTCATTCATATTAAGTCTCATAATTTCGTCTTTTGGCTTGATTTTTTTTGTTACCCACTCCTGTTTGATTCATATATCAGGGGAGAAGCAAAATGTTGGTATGGTGTTCCAGGCAGTGCTGCTAGTGCTTTTGAAAAGGTTAGCCTTTTTTGTTTGTTTATTTGTGCTCCAAAGGGTAAGAACCTTTGCTATTAAAATTTACTTACTTTCAGAAAGAAAAAAATAAGGTGCTTCTGCTGCTGTGATTTTTCTGTAGGTCATGCGGAAAACCCTGCCCGATCTCTTTGATGCTCAACCAGATTTGCTCTTTCAACTGGTTACTATGCTGAGTCCAACTGTTTTACAAGAAAATAAAGTCCCGGTCTACACAGTATTACAGGTTTGATATACAAGTATACAATTCATTGATGAGTTCATTTGATTGTTAGCATCTTTGTTGCAAGTTTGGAAGCTATTTGTGATTAATTATAACTTTCCTCGTACAAGTATTCCGACATAATCCCTGTTCTTGTTCTCACTGCTAGGAGCCTGGAAACTTTGTGATCACATTTCCAAAATCCTTTCATGCTGGATTCAATTTCGGTACGCCTACTCTCATTTGGGCTATGGTAGTCACGTGACTAGTTGCGTGTTTTAGTGTTTCCATCAATTGCATTAGGGACTTTGGTTACCAGTGTCATTATGCTGTCCTTTCAGGTTTAAATTGTGCAGAGGCCGTCAACTTTGCCACTGCCGATTGGCTACCTTATGGTGGTTCTGGGGCGGAGCTGTATCGGCTGTACCGTAAACCTGCAGTCATATCTCATGAAGAGCTTCTCTGTGTGGTAGCTAAGGTAAAGAGACAATATGAGTTTGTTGGTTTTGGCTGATTAATGGTCTATGCATTCACGAAAGAAGATTTCGCTCTAGAATTACGAAATATTGCCACCCTTGATCAAATGTGATAGTGGCTACTGGAGATATTAACATTGAAGAGGCATCACTTATTATTTGACGGGATGATCCACTATTAATTTATCATCGGTTACTAGTGGAATTGTGTATGCTAGCTTCAGGCAACAAATGTGGATACTTGTGCAGCCTCCGTGATTGTTTTAATTTTCTTTACTTATAGGGAAACTGCTATGATGGCGAAGGGTCAACACATTTGAAGAAAGAATTGCTTAGAATATACAGCAAGGAAAAAAACTGGAGAGAGCAGCTCTGGAAAAGTGGTATTTTGAGATCTTCTCCTATGTTTCTGCCTGAATGCCCTGATTCTGTGGGCTTTGAAGAGGTTTTTCTTTCTGCAATCAGATATTGTTGGTTTTGATGTTAAGCTTTCCCACTTGATCATGCTAGCTTGCATAAGACAAGTCTTTGATGCGTGGCCTCTTTATAACGATATTTGTAGGATACCACATGCATCATCTGCCAGCAGTTTCTTCATCTTTCTGCCATCGTCTGCAATTGCAGGCCATCTGTTTTTGCATGCTTGGAGGTAAATATTTATGTCTAACTACTTAGAGAGCGATCAACTTCAGGCAGGCTAGTCCATTTTATAGATAGAAATTGTTGAGGGTTGTACAGGTGCATGACAGTAGGCAGATTTTTCTTAAGAACTTCTTTCTTGATTTATTTTTATAATCTTAAATTCAGCACTGGAAGCACCTATGTGAATGTGAACCTACAAAATTGCGTTTGGTATATCGTTATACCCTTGCCGAGTTGCATGGAATGGTACAAGAAGTTGAAAAGTCTGGTGACTGCAAAACTCAAGAAACCAATAACTCACAACGGCCGAGTTCAGGCACCAAACGTTCAGCTTCTTCTAACAAAAAGGTAATTTTATACTTGCATGCAAATAGCTGTACTGAGTTTTGTTTTTTGTTACTTCTCGTTATTGGATTTTATATGAGCGGCAGCCTAGCCATTAGATTTGATTAAATTTAGTATTAGATAAGTAAGGAGTCATCCGTTTCATATTGATGTTTATACAGGTCTCAACCTAGCGTTTTTATATATCATATGGTTGCTTTGGCATCTTATTACAGTTTATTAATTGTTGCTGTCTCTTCTCATACTAACAGGAGGGAATGCAAGTTTGTCAGGCACGACCAGCTGAAGATTGGCTTCGTCGAGCATCAAAGGTTCTTCACAGTGTCTTTTCTAGTGTTGAATATGGCACCCTTTTGAAGGAAGCAGAACAGTTTCTTTGGGGTGGATCAGAAATGGACCGCGTGAGTTTTGAGTATCTGTTGGAAAGCTTTTGTATATATCTCTTTGGGTAGATTCTGGAGGAAAACCTTTTTCTATATATGTCACACAGGTACGAGATGTTGCAAAAAGTTTGATCAAAGCAAAGATATGGGCTGAAGCTGTTGGCGATTGTCTTTCAAAAGTCGAAGGCGAAGCCAACAATGATTCACAGAAAGTTCACTTGGAACTTATTGATGAGTTGCTGAGAGTTGACCCCGTTCCTTGCTTTCAGTCTGGTCATCTTAAATTAAAGGTTAGCCTGTGTACCTTCAATGCCCCAGTTTTCCTTGAGATTGTTAACGCTGTTTGCCATTTATCAGTTTCTTAGCGCATTTCCTTATCTGTGTAGAACTATGCTGAAGAGGCTAGAAAGTTGTCTGAGAAAATCGATGCATCTCTGTCAAGTAGCCCAACGGTATGCCACTACAAACTCCATTACTTTCCCACATAGTTATTAAGAAAATGCCTTTATGTTACATGATAGTCCAATCTGACTAAATGCAGTAAAATCATTCAAGCGATGCATTCTAATTAGTGTTACCTGTTTTTGCTTGTAGATCACTCAGCTGGAGCTATTGCATTCCGAAGTCTCCAGTTCACCAATCTCCCAAAGCAAATACGAGATATTGTCAAAGAAAATCTCTTCCGCAAAGGTAGACCATGGTTCAGGCAAACATATCCGTAGTTACTTTTTCTTCTAGCTCGGAATATCAGTTATGGGGTGTGTGAGTTAAAAGGAATATGTGAATATTGCATATTGGTTTAAATATGATTCCATGTCGGATAAAAATGAGATATGTTGCCGTATTTTTCTCGATGCCTGCATATCCACGAATTTCTTAGAGAAACCGACTCCATAGTAGATGTATTTGCCTCTCTTTTTTTCAAAGTTAACGAGCATAATCCTAGTCTAGTGGTTTCGGTTTTCCAGGTTCGCTTTCATTATTTCTCTTGTCTTGAATTTGATAATATCTCTTCCTAATGGGTCCGCAGATGTTAGCTGTAAGGGCGAGATACTATCTTGCAGATACAAAACGTCCAGGAGCTGAATTGGATGAACTTTTCAAGCTAAAGTCAGAGGTGACTGTATTATCTTTATGCTGAAAGTGATAACTCTGTTACTTGGTTATATGTTCTAATCGTTCTTTTCCCTTAATAGATATTGGACCTTCATGTGAAACTTCCAGAAACAGAAGGGATCCTGGATTTGCTAAAGAAATCGGAATTAGCCCGTGATAAATGTAGCAAAGTTTTGAGTGGTTCTATATCTCTCAAGGTTGGCTGTACTTTTGTTCTGCATCTTTAAGTGTGATTAACAACAAGCACTTTAGTCGAACTTTTCTGAAGTCATTCGTTACTTTTCTGCACAGAATGTGGAAGAGCTGCTTCATGAATTCGACGGTTTCTTCAGCATTAACATTCCTGAGCTGGATATCCTGAGACAGTACCATGTTGCTGCTTTGTCTTGGATGTCACGTTTTAGTGATACAATGGTTGATGTTTGTGAAGGCAAGGACCAACGAAAGCTAATCAGTGACCTGAGTTCCCTTCTCCACGATGGAGCATCCTTAGGGATCCAAGGTCTTACTTTTATACTTAGACATTCGTTTAGTGTCTTTAAACTGGTTCCCACCTATTTTTGCGTTGTAATGCATAGTCATAGCTTAACCCTAACCACAGTATATGAAATAGTTGAAGGCCTCCCTCTTGTTGATGTTGAATTGAAGAAGGCATCTTGTCGAGAAAAAGCTCGAACGGTAAATGTTTCTCTATTTTAATTTGTATTTCTCAATCGTCTCGAGCAGTTATCAAAATATCCTGAAGAGAATTTGCAATCATACGTTGCACTGTTTCATTTGATACTGAATATAAATGCACGGGAATTTGTTGTATATTATGAAATAGCATCAGGTTTCATGTTGCGATTGCTCTTTCTGTGGTTCATATCTCTGATGCAGCTCTTTTTAATGTAGGTTTATGCTGCAAGAGCGTCTCTGGATTTCATTGAGCAGCTGCTCTCGGAAGCTGCTGTGTATGTTGTCCACTAGTATTGATTACAGAATATAATGTGCATTCTAATTCTTTTTCGAATTCATGCCAAGACTTTCTATTTCCAGACTACGCATAGAGGAGGAGAAGTTATTTGTTGCGATCTCCGGAACTTTGTCGACAGCGCGGTGTTGGGAGGAAAGAGCAAGCAGAGTCCTTGCCAGTGAACCTCAGATATACGACCTTGAAGATCTCGTTAGGTATTTTTATGTTCTCGTTTTGTATTTTTTTTTTTTTTTAGCTTAGCCATGCTTAGTATTTCTCAAGTCTTTTTTGTTCATCAAAAATTGTTGTTCCTAGGATGTCAGTCAACATTGATGCGGTTTTGCCCTCTCTGAAGGGCATTGAAAACACAATTTCGTCCGCTGAATCATGGATTCGAAAATCTGAGCCCTTTTTATACGCCGCTTCTTTTGTGGCATCGTCTTCGTGTTCTCTGCTTGAACTTCCTGTATTAAAGGTTTGTCTGCCTTCTGTGCCTATTCTGGTTTCTGTTTTCTGTAACATGTGAGATTGGAGTATTCAATGGATTATGTTTTGCAGGACTTAGTTTCTCAGTCTAGATCGCTCAGTGTTCAACTTCAAGAGCCAATGATTCTTGAAACATTGTTGCTTAACTGCGAGAGGTGGCAGTGTGATAATCACCATCTCTTGCAAGAAACTGAAGATTTGCTGGACATTGCGAAAATAGATGATGGCATGCCTAGCACGATCCTTCCGAAGATTATGGATTTGATGACCAGAGTGGACTCCGCTAGAACATCTGGTCTGTCCCTTGGTCTCAATTTGGATGAACTTCCCAAACTTCACAGTGCAAGTTTAAAACTAGGATGGTGTTGTAAGACCATCTCGTTAAGCTCTAGCTCACCTTCCTCTGAGGTACAAGTCTATTTTTGAATTTTAATTGGTTTTGACACTTATTCGAGATGTATGTGTGGTTACGTACCCCTTCTGATCGTTTAAGTGGATCTTTAAACTGCAGTTGCTAGTAGATGTGGGAAAGCCCTCGTTACAGCAAATTCAGCAGCACTTAAAAGAGGTATGTTTTGATAATTTTTCAACTGCCTACGCATACTGAGATGCCTTATTTCAATAAATACTTGGACACCAAAGTGATGTGGTTGATGAGTCTGCGTTATTTGCTTCTTGACAGGGACAAACACTGAAAGTATTACCTGAAGAGTATTACTTTGGCAAGAGACTTGTGGAACTAAAAGACACTGGACTAGAGTGGGCAAAACGAGCTAGAAAAGTACATGACCAACACACAGTTTCTCAGTCAATTGCTTACTATCACTTTGGAATGCTTAAACGAAAACGAGAGTTATTGGTTTTATCTGCAGGTGGTGATAGACTCGGGTGCCCTTCCCTTGGAAGATGTACACGAGCTTATTTCTGAGGGTGAAAATTTGCCTGTCCATGCAGAGGAAGAACTTCAGGTTAATAAGAAATGAAAGCTTAATAAGCGTAACACATAACCTTACTGTTATCTAAAACTGTTTGTATCATTGTTTATTGATGCAGTCCTTACGAGCTCGAAGTATGTTACACTGCGTTTGTCGAAAGCCATACAACTCAAGATCCATGGTTTCCTGTAGTCAGTGTGGCGAATGGTATCACACCTATTGTGTTAAACTTCATTGGCGGCCTGAGGCTTATGTCTGCTCCGCTTGCTGTCCATTGGCCAAGTCCACTCCACAGATCGATACTCCTAGGTTTGTTCCTTTACCATCCAAACTCATTACCACAAAATTTTCTATTCACGTATGTATTAGAGTAGACTCTCTAGAAAGCCTACCTTAGCTTCATACAGTAGTTTGAGTCACCATCAAAAGCTATTTGTCATGTGGGTTATGTGAGACATAGAAAAGAGAATGTGATACTTTACACAATGAGTATCACTTTTCTTTCCATTTCTCTGAATCCATTTGTTTGATTGATCTCTATTAACAGATTAATGGAGCCAGAGACACCGCCGCTGAACCATAGACGGGCAAGAACGGTAGCGACTGATGTAGCGGTTGGTGATTTACAGTGGAAAAGCCGAAAACGCATCAGAAGGGTAGGTAAACGGAGTCCTCAGGTTCACATTCTTCCCTGGTTCTTCTCTTATGAGCCAAAATAAACTCTGAAAAGTTGTGAAATATATAAATCAATTTAATTTATTCAATTTTAGATAGGTTTTCTCAAGTCAATTCTTTGTTGTAATGTTTCCATTGGAAAATGGAGAACATGAAAAGCTTTTTGACTTGAAAAGTTTTACCAGATTATCGGATCGGTAACCTGAATATAATGATCAAATCTAACACATGTACCAGTTTATCTTGGAATCAAATATCTTGTTAGTTCTTTATCAGTTTATGGACTTGTATATCCTGTAAATTCTTATGTTGTCGCTGGTTACCATTGATTTGTAATTCTATGAAAATTGTTTATATCATTGGAATGCTGGTTGATATTTGTTAAACATTCGAAACATTATCTTATTGTTTGATATTTGATATGCTCCCATGGTGCTATTCTGATTGGACTGCTGCTGTTGTAACTGGCTAATCCTAAGCTGCTGCTGAAACATCTTCGGGTTTAGTGACGTCTTTGATATGTTAGATTCGCTGCGGCTCCGCTCACCAATCGCCAATCTCAGTCGCTGGACTTCTTCAATCAGTTTCTCAGAAAGAGCTGCAAAAGGAAGGGATATGAACTCTAAAGAAAAAACAAATGTTACTTGTCTAGTGAGAACTAAAGAATATAGACAAAGATCACGACATGCAGTTGCCAGCAAAAACATTTAAAGGTTTTCATTAAGTGAATTACACAAAAATGGATATAAACGACATGCAATCTTGCAGTTAATTTTTTTAAGAGAAAATCGTCTATGGAAAGAAAAAAAAACGATAAAATTCAACCTAAGGACATAGACACTGACTTGGTTCCATCATACAAAAACAACAGTAAAGCTACTCTGCAACTCTTTATAACATATATAATGAAGAGTTTTGACAATAATATTACCAGTGCGGAGTTGTGCCTTCTGCTCCATAGCTTGAAGACGGAACTTGAGCTCACTGTTCAGGTTCTGCAACCCCATCGAATCTCTATGAACCACCAAAGAAAACAACATAAGTCTACTACTACCGACTTGTTCAAAAAAAAAAAAAAACATGACAGTTTGTGTTTGTTTCTCACCTGTAAATGCGTGAGCTGAGCTGATAATGTAGTGGCTTCACTCTGAAGGGTCTGCACCTTGTGTTCTAACTCTGCAATGTATTGCGTCTTCCGCTCCTTTGAGCGTGCAGCAGACAAACGGTTCGCTTATATCCTAACAAAATAATTTAAAACACTCACGTCACAAAGAACAATAAGGATCAAAATGTCATTAACTATTTATATTGAGGATATAAAACAAATCAAAGTGAGTTTCGAAAGGAGCTGAAGAAACGAAGAAAGGATTTGAAGTTTGAGAGTGAACAATGGCAGGAAAAAAATATTTCATGGAAGAAGAAAATTTTTGTTTTCTCAAAATGATGACAGTGTCTCGTAAGAGACATATCTTGCCTTTTCTAATTAAGGAACGTTAATTAGGGTTTAGGGTTTGGTAGGGTCTAGGGTAATACCCTAAACCCCTAATCCCTAATACCACAATTTCCTACTATACTTCTAATCCCATATACCCCTAATTTATAATACCATTAATCTATAATGCCCATACTCTCATTTATCCCCAATATATATATATAATACCCTTAATCTGAAAAAAACATAATCTAGAGTTTAGGAGGCAGATCCTTTTTTTTTTTGTCTTTACGAGTAAGAAAGTGGTTAACACCCGTTGGGAAGACGGAGATGGTTTGGTAGGGTTCAGGGTTAGGTAAGGTTTAGGGTTTGGTAGGGTTAATCTTATATACCCCTAAACCCTTAATTTATAATGTTCCTAATCTCATTTATCCCTTGAAAATACCCATAATCTAGTTTTTAGGGTTTAGGGTTAGGTAGGGTTAATGGTTTGGTAGGGTTTAGGGTTAAGTAGGGTTTAGGTTTAAGTAGGGTTTAGGGTTAGCTAGGGTTTAGGGTTAGGCAAGGTTTAGAGTTAGGGTTAGTTAGGGTTTAGGGTTTAGATAGGGTTTAGGGTTAGGCAGGCTTAGGGTTAGGTAGGGTTTAGGGTTAGGCAAGGTTTAGGGTTAGAGTTTAGGTAGGGTTTAGGCAAGGTTTTAAACCCTAACCCCAAAACCCTAACTAACCCTAAACCCTATCTAAACCCTAACCCTAAACCCTAACTAACCCTAACCCTTGCCTAACCCTAAACCCTACTTAACCCTACTTAAGCCTAAACCCTAAACCACTAATCCCTAATATTCCTAATCCCATAATCTATAATGCCTCTAATCTCTCATATATCCTTAATATTTTATCACCCTTTATTCTTAAAATACCCATAATCCCTAATAATCCTAATCTATATTTACCCCTAAACCCATATTCCCTAATAATCCTAATCTATATATACCCCTAATCTCATCCCCCTAGTCCTTAATATTCCTAATCTCATGTACCCCCTTATAAAACATATGGGCTTGATTGGTAAATGTTGTAGTTTTAAGTTTTTAACGTTAGAATTATTGAAGTGAATGTTTGCTATTGTTATAGATTTTATTGATGTAGAATTCTTACTGTAGCTTTTTTTTGCTTTTTTTTCTTTAAAAGCATGACTTATAAATAAATTGAACTTATAAATTTTGTTAACTTATTAATTATTTTTTGTTAATTTTAATCAATGTATTTTTGTAAGAAACTTTGTTAGGAGATCGCGTTAAACATGGTCTAATAATACATGTATAAATTGATTGTAACGGTCCGACTAAAGACCGCCACTAGCCGTGGCCTCACAATGGGATGGCCAGAGCGTTACATGTTGTCATATCAAAATCTTTTGAACATAAGATTAAAAAGAAGCTCTGTCAAGGACTGTCATGCATTCATCTCTATAACAAAATCTGAAGCTCATATAAAGCAATACCAAGAAAAGCCCTTACTCACCGATCATATATAATCTCAAATCCATGGACGTAGTTTTCATATGTTAATAGTCCAAACCTTAAGATTGATAACATACTGTAATCATATTTTTCCAACCCTCTTCTCTTAGAATTTTCTAGTAAAATTACTTTAATCATATTGTATTCTTAGACATATGTTATCGTAAATCAATATATTTTATAAATTTTTAATCATTATCACCAGTTCTTTGGAAAAATTGGTAAACCATTTTATATACCAATATTACATTTTGACGGCATAGCATAGAGTTCAACGAGTCGCACACCGAATAAGAAAAGAGTATTAACACAAAAGCACATCCCCAAAAACGCACACAAAGAAAAAAAAAAGCACATCTCACACCTCGAAGACTTGGTGTTGAAAGAGCGACCAGCTCAGTACTCGTTTCTCTCTCTCTCTCTCACCGAACACACGGTCGGTACTTGTTCGATCTTCTTTGCTTTCATCAACCACTTGAGAATCTCACAGTGCCACAAACTCCAACATACATTGCTCAAAAGTTTTGAGACAATCTCTGAAACTTAAAAAAGTCAGGTTATCAAATCTATCTATCTCTTATGCCGTGTTTGTCAATTCACGTTCCGCGTTCCCTTTTGGTCTCCTTTAGTTTGTCTTCTCCTCTCTCTTTCTGGGTTTGCTTGTGTCCTAACGCTACTGGTTCGTGCCTAGAAACCAAACATATCGGAGATTAGGTAGATGCGGATTCCTCTCCTCCTTTTTTATAACATCCAAGTTAGCCCCCTACCCACTTGTCGTGTTTCTACGTTTTAAAGGTTTCGACTTTGTGCTGCTTTTCTTACAGTAGTACCATTGTGGTAATGTTCAGATCGTTGTGAATTACATGGCTATAGAGCTATAATAACTTGTTGATGTTTTGGATCGATTGCTTGTTGTGTTTTTTTCTTTTGCTTTGATCAGGTCTGGTTTTTATGTCTGATTTAGCGAGATTGATTCTGAATCTTAGGTCTGTGTTTCAATTTATAATTCAGCTTTGAAAACACTTAGCTTTATCATCTTTTCAGTCTCCTCCTCGTGTTTCTCTCTGTCTTTTCTGGGAATCTCCGTGTCTGTGCTTGCAGTATTTTCGTATCTCTCTATTGCTCTCACGATCTGAAGTTGTTGAAATCTTCAAGTTTGATACTTTGAATCTGATAATGTTAAAAGCTTTCTACTTTACCCCTATTGTTGTTGTTCTTGGACAATGTATGTATCCTTGAGGTTTGTTTTTACTTTTACATTCTTTGATTTTGTCTATTTCAATTTCAATTTCTAGGCTGGATCTTTGGTGTTACTGTGTTTGGCTTCTTGGTAAACTCATGTTCATAGTTTTGGCACAATGAGTTTCAGATCTCCTATGTGTCTGCATGTCGCCGGGAAACAACCTCCATTGATTTCTCTTTGCTGTTTGAATAAGATGTTTACGCTTTGTATGTCTTGATGTTTTTTATAACAATGTGATCAGTAAACCAAACCTTGCCTAGATGTTAATGATTAAGATTCATTATTTAAAAATTTACTTTTCTTTTGGTGGATTTATATGCAGAATATTATTGATGGTTCTTCTGATGGACGAGGAAAACAATCTTATGGAAGAAACAGCTCTCATCGAAGATTCTTCTGATGTTGAATTTGCCTGTGGAGATCCAAAAGTTGAGCCTCGTGTTGGAGACGAGTTTCAGGTTGAGATTCCTCCTATGTTGTCTGCATCCGAACGTGCAGTGTTTCTTTCAACTCCTCTAGCTTTGGATGATTCCTCATACTCCTTTCTCATCGGACAACCTGTTCAAGTAACGTGGATAGACAAACATCCAAATGGAGATGATGATGTTGACATGAACCAATCTTTGAAATCTTTTAGAGCAAAAAGAAGTCGTTGCTCTGCTAAGATCCGAGGCGAGAGTGACAAGAATCCGAAATCCAAGAAGCAGAGATTGAATCTTGAAGCTGTTCCGGAGATACCATCCAATTCTTGGGAGGACCATGAGGTGGCTAGCTTTGTTCTTGGTCTGTATACGTTCGGGAAGAACTTCACTCAGGTGAAGAAGTTCATGGAGAACAAAGAAACAGGAGAGATACTGTTGTTTTACTTTGGCAAGTTCTACAATTCAGCTGGATACCACACCTGGTCTGATTCACGCAAGAAGCGGAGCCGGAAATGTGTATATGGAAGAAAGCTCTATTCAGGTTGGAGGCAACAGCAGTTGTTATCCCGTTTGATTCCTTCTATTTCTGATGAGTCTCAAAAACAGATGCTTGTGAATGTGAGTCTCTCTCACATCCTAATGCTGAGTTCTTAATCAATGTATATTTGTTTTGGTCATTGATCTTACCATACTCGCAGGTCTCCAAGTCATTTGCTGAAGGGAAGATCACTCTGGAGAAATACATAAACGCGTTGAAGGATCTTGTGGGTCTCAGGCTTCTGGTAGACGCTGTGGCGATTGGTAAAGGAAAAGAGGATCTCACAGTTCGTACAGCTGTACCAGTTAAGACCACCAAACCATGGTTCACGGTTTCTTCAAAGCCTTCTTCGTTCCCGGGCTTAGGGGCTTACACTTCACTCACATCTGCTGACATAATAAACCAGTTAAAAGGCAGTTCACGTCTAAGCAAAGCCCGTTGCAGTGATATCTTCTGGGAAGCTGTATGGCCGCGTTTGCTAGCCAGAGGATGGCATTCAGAGCAGCCAAAGGACAGAAGCTACAATAATACATCTAAGGATAACATTGTTTTCATTGTCCCTGGAGTGAAACGGTTCTCAAGAGGGAAGCTTGTCAAAGGCGATCATTACTTTGATTCTGTCAGTGACATTCTAACAAAGGTTGCTTCGGAGCCTGAGCTTCTTGAGATTGAAACAGGAGGACTGATAGTCAACGAATCAGTTGTTGCAGATAACTCTTGTGACCAATCAGATGAAGAGTCTTCCCCGTCTCATAGTCAAAGACACCGTTACCTCAAGTCTCCATGTTCTAGCCGTGGAAACCTGCAAATGAAATTCACTGTTGTTGACACTAGTGTGGCTTCTGGAGGAAAACTGTGTGATTTACGGAATCTGAATGCAGAATCTATAGTCTCTGAGACAAAGACTGGTTTAGGAGACAGAGATTCTTCCCTGACCAGTAAGAATGTGGAAATGCCCCAAGTGGATCCCCCAATGCGATTCATTATTGTTGATACGAGTCTAGACCACCGTAAAAAATGGTCTGGTTTAAGGAGATGGAAACGTTTACCAAGTGATGGCACAAAAAATGATTATTTAGGGGATGATTCTAGCGTACAGGAGGAAGAGACTTTGGAGAGGGTTAAGGATCCATCAAAGAGGCTGATCAAGCATAAGTCTACCCGACGAGAAGAAACTAACCATCAGTCAGTAAAGTCTGCCCCGTCGTTGAAACGTAGACGGCTCAGTTCTTGCATAAGGAGGGAGAAAAGCCTTTCAAAAGAAAACCCTGAATCAGAGCACTTAAGGACTGTGTGTCCCGAGTCAGACCAGTTAAGTTTATGTGCGGTCCAACAACAAAACAGCACTGCTGAACAGATGAATGAGGACAAAGGGAGATATGAAACCGTGTTATTGGTTGATTATATGAACTTAAAGTCTGATCAATCAGAAAAGACTGGAGCTGGACCATCTTCTGCGCTTGTTGAGATCCAAGAAATGGCTGAGAGCAAACCAAATGGGTTATGTTCGATCTCTGGTGTAGACAATAATCGTTCTCCAGAGGAGATAAGAACAAGCCATGAACTCATTTCATCAGAACAAGACTCAAAGGGGCCCTGTTCGGTGTCAGACTCAGACAAAAGACGAGCTTCCAGTGATCCGGAACAAGATCAAGCAGTTGAGCTCCCTTCCATTACAGGCGCAAACATCAATGGTTCTCCTTCCAATGATGTGGGAAATACTCAAGAACTTTCTTCATCAGAACAACAACAGCACGACCAACAGGCTAATACAGATGCTCCTAGAAGACAGAGCACAAGAAAGCGACCACTGACCACCAGGGCTCTGGAAGCTCTTGAATCTGGTTTTCTTACACCAACCGAGACAATGAAAAGCACAGATAAACCAAGAAAACGTGAAAGATCTTCCAAGAGAAAGCACTCAGCTAAAGTGAGTAACAGAGCTCAACTTTTGCCAGACAATGGGATTGCAGATATGGAGCAAAGAGGAGAAGATGGAAGCAAAGCAACAGCAAGTAACCCCTTCGATCAAATAGAGGAGGATACAAAGCCAAGCTTTATTCTTAATGGAGCCACAACTGAGAGTAAGCCTCCTCTGGATCGAAGACATGATTCAAAGCCAGTGCAAACTGAACAACCTAAACGTCCACCGATTATTTTGAAGCTTTCACTTAAGCGTAGCAGAGCTTCAGAGACTTAAGCCTCAAAAAGTGTGGGTGAGAGGATTGGCCTTGCTATAGAATAAATGTGTACATAAGTAAGATTATTAAAGGGGTTTTATTCCATACTCTTCTTTGTTCTTCATTTTTTTTGTTTGGTCAAATGTGACAACGCTACACAACATATCCAAGGCTAGTTTCTTCAGTTTTTATTCAAAGTGACTTGAACTGAAGTGGAATAATGCTCATGCATATAACTTATAAAGCATATACACATACAAATCCTGAAGTATTAGTAGTTTAAATTAATGTTACAACAATGCTATTACTACTGTATAAATCTTGATTGATCAAGTGCAGCTGATTTGCTGTGTCCCATTGATTGCCTTATCCAAATTGTTGGAGACTGCTTTGGTTAAGTTAGAGTCCTCAAAACCTAACTCTGCTCGAAAGCTTTTGTAGTCATAACAATGGAAGCAAATTTCAAAAGAGAAGGAAGCACCAACAATACTCATGCTTAACCAAAATAGGTGAGATAGATATAGCGAAAAATGTGGAGAGAGGTGCTTAGATGTTATTAACTTTTTTTCAATCAGTTAAGCAACTGCTTCTATCTTTTTCTTTCTTTTGGTGGATCCTGCGAGGAGATCAACAAGTTCTGTCTTCTTGTCTCTTTGTGTTTAGTTTCTGTCTTCCTCCTATTATAATATATATTGTATGACAGTATGAGAACGATGTGAATTGATAAAGCACCTCTGAATATGTGTAACACGAAATATTTACACAAACTTTCTTTGATTCCTATGAGTTCAAGTGTTAGGAGAGGGAGAGGGAGAGGGAGGGAAATCTCAAAAGTGACTTTCTTTTTGTTAGATAAACCAACAACAAATCCGATGTCGTCCAGCGGTTAGGATATCTGGCTTTCACCCAGGAGACCCGGGTTCGATTCCCGGCATCGGAGCTTTTTCTATTTTTTAGGTATTTATGCTGTTCTAGTATTGCAAGAGAGTATATCTTTCACTACTTCAACGTTTAATCGAGGTTTTCAAGTGGCGCCTTTAATTTGTATATTAGACTCCACTGCTTGCTGGACGATTGTACAGAAGTCATTTTTTGTTTAAATCGTTGTCATCTAATGATTAAATGAGACATGTTGTAGCCTCGTATGCGTTTAGTTTAATGATTATCAAACACTATATATAAAAAAAAAAAAAAAAAACGTTTTCAAGCAAACCACAAATAGATTATTATTTTTTTAGATGTTGGGTTCATTGTAAAAGAGACACAATGTCAATAACAGACCAACTAAAAGTCTAAAAATAAGAAAGACACAATACTACTCGATATAACTCGAATCCAAATCAGATTATTATACTACGAGTGGGGACCCTGAGAAGCATGAGTCAATTTGGATACGGCGGTCGTCATCTATTCCCTTCACCAGTTTTCAATCAGACCTCACCTGCAAAACAATATTTGTCATACTGTTAAGTGAAGAAGACATGATGATGACACAATTGTTGATGAAGGAGCAGACCATGTATTAAAATATGTTCTTGAGAGCAGCTAATTATTTAGATAAAGGTTTATCTGTATTTAGACTTACTGGAGAATTTGACCTCGATCTTGACCTGGACCTGCAGCAAGACAAAAACAAAAAAAAATCTTGTTAGTGTGAACGTCGTGACAAAGCAATTTTTTTGCTGACCATCTCCCATCTGGTCACGGGAGTTTCAATGGTGTAAAAAAAAAAAAAAAAAACTAAACATGGATCCCAAAGCATGGACAACAAAAAGAAACGTTAGGAAATCAGAGGACTCATAGTCCAAATGTTGCCTGAAGACCAGAGCACCAAGTCCTAGGATGCATCTAGATGACCCATCAAAGTCCCTAAGATCCAGTCCCCAGCTCGCCGCAGTGAGCCAGATCTAGAAAAACAAACAAGCCAATACAATTGAAATCACAGTATATGATGATCAATCACAGGCCTCAGACATATCAAGATTCATATTTTTCCCCTTCCGTTAGGAAACAAATTTTCACCAAAAGAGCACTTCTAGCTGATTTTTTCACAAATTATTATGGAACAGACGAATTCAGATAAGGTAAGAGTTGTCCAGTTTTAAATTCACTGAAAGATAATAAGTAAGCTAGTCTGAAGGAAAACATCTAGAAGAGAATGACACGAAGAGGAAGGACACAAGAGATCATTTCAGAAGACATTGGTTTGAATTAGACTACTTCAACATGTCATTTGGCTAGAAAACACGGAAGAAGCTCTGTCAAGAATTTGAAACATCCCCCCAAAAATATGGAGTTGTAAGGACTGAAGTGGAACTCTGGAACCCAAACGATGAAGCAATTTTCCTCCATACCATAGTTTAATCACATCATCAAAGGCAGACTATCAGATCATATACTACTTCATGAGACGACTAGTCCCACTAACATATAACCACCCGGGAGAGGAAAGGGTCAAAAAAATTCAAATGAGTATTAAAAAACAAGGAAGTTACTTTGTTGCAAGTGGTCAAGTAAGTTCAATATGCAAGAAATCTAGCACTTCATGTATGTAAAGCTAACAACAAACATATGAAATAATGGTATAAATCTTAATACCCATACCTTGAGACTGAGTTATAGGGCGTTGGAGAACGAGAAAGAGGAGTTCGAGAACGAGAGGATCTAGCAGGCGACACACTGCATTGCACTTTGAAGTCAGTCAATGCACATAAATAAGTTGCAGTATTAACGACCTCTTTTAGCTTTAGTTTCATGGGGAAGAAAAAACTGACCTTCTGCTGTAGCTATAGCTTCGACTCCTGCTTCTATAGGTTCTTGAATAGTATGGGCTGCGACTCACACTCCTTGACTCATATTCTCTCACCTGAACAACAGTAAAATTTAGAGATGACTGAATGTGTATATCCATGCATACACTAACCAAATCAAAGAAAATAACACAACACACCCGTATATAAGCTCTAGAGAAAGCATTTCGAAACTCAGAGTCATCAAGCTTCCTTATCTGTGACAACCAAAATTTTTATAGGAGCACAGCGCCGTTAGAAACCAAAAAAAAATCAATACAACATCTTAAGGAATGAGGCTGGGAATTTTAACTTACCGCGTACTTCATATCATCATAGTTGCTATAATCCACAACCCCAGACATGCCTAGGACAAAAAAAAAACATGTCAAAAAATGAGTCTTGTCTGAATTCTGAAACCTAAAAACTCTTAACACTTCACATGAATTGTGGAAGTAGATCTATTCTCTTACGCAAATACTCTTAAGTTACTAATAATATACATACGAGAGTAGCTTCTTTAAACTGGAGAAAGTGTGGACTCACTCACCACCACGGTCACGAAAAACTTCAGAAAAGCAGACATCTCCAGCTTTGCGCATGTGATCCTTAAGGTCTTGCCAGGAAGCAGATGACGGCAGTCCAGTGACAAGCACTGTATATTTTTACAAAGTAAAAATTGAGAATGACAAAATATTTTCAACGTAAAAATAAACAGACTATACAAAACCTCGATAGTCAGACCGTCTTGAAGGCGCACGGCTCCCACTGATGTGCCTATCCACCGAAGATGAACCTCTACGACCACCATGTGCAATCTCAACCTACACATCACACAACAAAGTTTTAGCATCATCTTCATTAGAATATGGAAGAAAAAAAAGATGTATTAACTAACCCGTAGACGACACCCATCAAAATCATAACCATCCCGTCCGTAAATAGCATCGTCTGCATCACGAGGATCTTCAAACTGCATCAATAACAGGATTAAAAAAGAAAAACATAATCCTCTAACCTCATATAACAAGAGAGAATCATAAATACCTCAACAAATGCATAACCAGGAGGTCTCGGTGGAATCTTCAAATCTATGTCTACAATGGGTCCATACTGCAAATCAAAGATACAATAATATTCTTGTGAGTTCGTGAGTGAGTTCGTTCAGATCCTAATGATTTTTTTTTATCAGAGAAAAGATAGAAGAAGATGGTGTTCAAAACCTTGTAGAAGAGATCTTCAACCTCTCTCATGCGAATATCACCAGGTAAGTTCCCAACGTAGATCGTACGATTCCATCGGCTGCTACTCATCTGCGACCTCACAAAAGTTTACGAACAAAAAGCTAAAATTGAGTTACTAAACAGAAAAATATGAATGAAACTCACATTCGCTTGCAGGGAGAGACGAGCAGAGGAGGAGGAGCGAGAAAGCGTTAGATTGTTCTGGAAACCAAGACAACTACCAGAAGCGTGTTCTATTTTAAACGTAAGTTTATTTGGTCTTCTGCGGACACGTGTAAATGTTGTAATAAGCCCATTAATGACTTATAAAGGCCCAGAACTCAGTTTGGTCGGATTCGGACCAGCTTCGTTTCCTAGGTTATCAAAACACAGTCGTTTTCTTAGAAAAGAGGAACACTAGAGAAACATTCTCTCAGCTCCGAAACGAAACGCATCCGATCTCTCTCTCTATCTCGTAAGTTCCTCTCTTATGCTCTGCTTCGAATACACTTATGATGATAAACTACCCGATTACTTATTATAGTTATGTTCGAACAATCTCCGTTGTTCACTTACAGGTTGTTTTCAGCTGCATCGACCAATAACCTTTTAATCATGTTCAAGAAGTAAGAATCTCTCTTCTGTCAATTCGTAGTCGAATTTTATCTTTTGCTGAGGACAATAGCTTGTGAGTGTTAATGTAATTAGCTCTACTTTTTAGCTAGCCATTTGTATACTTACAGTTGTGATGGTGATGGTAATGTGATGGTCTCTCTAATTTAAGTTCTTTTTAACTATGGTTATGTGGATGCTTTGTTGATTTATTTGTCTAGTATTTACTTGTAGACAACATTGTTTGTTATAAATTGCTTAGAATAGTCTTGGTGGGGGCAGCTTGGATGTTTATATTTTCTTCAAGGTTGAAGGTTGTGATTTCCTAGAAGCAAACATCTTCAAGTTGTTAGGTTTGTAGATGGTTTTGGTATCGAATTCACAGTGAGATTGTGTGATTCTTTTTTAAGTGTTGCTCTCAGATATTTACAAATCATGCTTACACCTTCCTATTAAGTCTTTGTCTCTTTTTTTTATGAATCTTGTACGTAGGCAGGCCTTTAGATCTCTTTGATATATCAATCATTATGTCGACGAAGGTGTTATTAATGTTCACTATTTTTTAACTCAGGTTTTCATTGGAGGAGATTTCATCACAAAACCAAGTGAAAGCTTCTGTTCAACGTAGGATTCGACAGAGTATTCAAGAAGAGGTATCCTTGTTGTCTTTTATCCCATCTTAAACTTCTTTTGATTATGTGTAGCGTGTTGGATATAAAAATGCTAATGTAAAATTGCAGTACCCGGGACTTGAAACAGTGTTGGAGGATCTACTTCCCAAAAAGTCTCCTCTCATTGTAGTGAAGTGGTTAGTAAACTAACACACTCATATTTCCGTGCTATGTATTCTGAACTTTGTTTAGCCACTTGCAGTATTCCTGACTATAATATCTCTCTTGCAGCCCAAATCATCTGACCCTAGTTGTTGTCAACAATGTCCCCCTCTTCTTCTGTATCCGTGATGGGCCATACATGCCAACTCTGCGTCTTCTTCATCAATGTAAGCTCACTCTTTCTTCACACCAGCCGTGCTATATGGTCTCGTTATCACAGCATAACGTATCTGGATCTTTATTCTAACTAACAATATAGTCACCTGTTTGTTAGTTGTAGCTTGGTCTGCAGTAGAAAACTAGAAATTATCTGGTTCACTATACAGACGAATAGAATGTCTGACGTTTAAGAAAGTAATTTGAGTTATTTGAAATATCCGAAGTTGTTTTTTCTTTTGCTTTGCTCATGCCACTGAATTATATATTAAAAGGTACATGTATGGTTAGTTAGCCAGGCCCATGACATCAATCTAGTATATGCACATTCTTATCATAAGTGAGAAGGTTTTGGTACTGGAAGAGTAGACTATGCTCTTGAAAACACTGAGTCCCTTTTAATTTGGACATAGAAACCCATAGAAAGAAACTTGAATTTGTACCAATTAGCCGAGAATGTCAATGGACACTTGAATGTTTTGACTTTGGAGTATTGCAGACCCAAATATAATGAAGAGATTTCAAGTTGATAGAGGTGCCATAAAGTTTGTTTTCTCTGGTGCAAACATAATGTGTCCTGGTCTTACATCCCCTGGAGGCGTTCTGGATGAAGAAGTTGAAGCAGAAAGGCCAGTGGTATGAAAACAAAACGAAATGAACTCTTTTTGAGGTGCTATTTTGCTTGTTTATGTTGATATTAAACCATGAGTTTATATTGTGTTTAGGCTATATATGCAGAAGGAAAGCAACATGCCTTAGCAATAGGCTTCACCAAAATGTCAGCCAAGGACATGTAAGTTAATTTTTCTTCTCATGATTTGGTCTCTGTTCTATGTTGTGTTGTGACATCTCTTGTTTTGTTTTCTTCTGTATTGTTGACAGTAAGAGCATCAACAAAGGAATCGGAGTGGACAACATGCATTACCTCAACGACGGTCTCTGGAAGGTACTAATTCCATCTTGCATCGTGTCAATTAAAAGAGTTACCGAGATGGTGCTTAATCGATCTTTGAAGAACACTAGGCAAAAGTTTACAAAACTTGTATTACATATTTGTTTGATATTGTCTGCAGATGGAACGGCTAGATTGAAGTGACATGTCATGTGACTCACCGTGGGGAGAGCTATAATATGATCTCCTTTACTGTTTCTCTAAACTTATGGAGCTTTTGTGCGGATCAACCTTAGCTTCTGTTTTCAAATATTTGATGTCTGTTTTATGAATGAACATCAACATTAGCTAAGGTTATACAGTTTCTGAATATTTTGCTAGTTCCGTATAAGCATGGCTATAATATCGCTTTAAACAATACTATCAAAGTTTCTTTCTTTAATTATGTGATATCAAACCGGTCTTTAACCAATAGATCAGACGGACCTTCCCCCTACTGGTTGCCTAGACGTCCCAGCCCGCAGATGTAGAGAGAAAAGAAACCCATTGGGGAGTGAAATAAAACATGAAACCATAAACTCCCAAACAGTGGGAGGTGCCTGGGGCTCACAAAAAAGAAGAAAAGGATAGACTGTCAAAATGTGAGTCAGAGGATTGAAGAAACACTGCAAATACCAAATAGTGAAGGTGAAAGTACTTGTGAAAGTATGATGACACATAATTAGGAATATAATGTCCCAACTAATTAGTTATTAGATGTTGTATAATAGTACGATATTCATATGCTTGCACAATATCATGACGACATTTTTTTTTGTTTACAAAAATAAAGCCACTTGCATGAGATATGGTGACACCCCAAACGAGGCTGGGGCATTTGGTATCGGTCCGGTTCGGTATTTTAGATAGTTTGAGATAGGAACTAGAGGATCTATTTACTAACTAACTATTTTCTATCTGGGTACGGTTTGAATAGTTTCGGGTACAGTTTGGTTCGGAAAATAAAATTAAAAATCAAAAATACCCGAATTAGGAAATAAATTTTCAAACAAAAAGTATGCAGAAATTTTTTAAAAAAAATTATAAGAATATAAAATATAATATTCACATTCCAAAAAAAAAAAAAAATTATAGATAAAGATATCGCTCAAGAGAACAAATTTTAGAGCTAATATATTAATAAATTTATTTAAAATATAAATAGAACAAGATGAAATGTAAATGTTTAAGGGGAAATGGACAAGGAAGACCAATTCGGTTATTATTTAAATAAAAATACAAATAAACATGATCAACATAAAAGTATGTTCATCTTTCCACTTGTGTGTCGTTGTTGCTGTGTTTAATAATCCCTGAAGACCGATCAAAATATAATAAAATATAACTAGAAAAGTAGATAACAGGATCCCAAAGCTAACCCATTTCAAAAGCTTGGATATCTTGAAGCATTGCTCCTGGTTCTTAGAAAACAATCTGCATCTACAAGTCCTGGTCTGATATTCTTCATGTCCCGAAACTGGAACCAAGTTCTCGATGTAGGGAGATATAACTAAAGTATCCAAGGAGAGGCAGCGAATCTCTTTCGTCTCCGAATAATATTTGAACAAATGTCTGAAATTATTACAGAAGACGACATCTCCTTGCTTAGAAACCGTCACCGGCGTGAAGTCCATACCATACCTTGTCAATGGTAGATTAGAATCTAGATCACCTAAACTGATGGAGAAAGTTTTGCTCCATATTTCTTCATTCGCATTCATGGTCCAAATCTCAAGTATCCATTCAGGCAGAATCGCGGATTTGGCAATGGCTAGACGTTCCCCAAGGTTCACTATCACGGTGCCCCGGGTGACCCACTTAGCCGACGGAACCGAGACATTATGGAACTCTAGTTTGTGAACATCCAAGGCTAGTATTTTGTAACTAATCCCAATTAGTAAACGCCCCGAGAATAGCCAATAGATAGATCCATTCACACACACAGATTTTCTTCCAACGTGGTGCACATAAGGAGGTAGCTTCAGTTTCCTCCACTCACCACTCTCAACAATAAGAAGATCGCATTCTTCTTCAACAGGTTCAACACACATCTTCACCACTTTATAGCTTCCTGTAACTATGTCTTTACCGAAACCCATGACCCAATTCCCCTGAAAGAACTCCTCCGACCCTGAAATAAAGTTTTTTTTTTTTTTTAATGTTTAAAATTTCGTCAATGTAAGGATCATCAATCTTGATTACCGTTTCTAAATCGGGAGGAGAATGGATCTGGGCCTGGAGGGAATCGCCGGAGTTGTCCGGTGGAAGGGTTCGAAACGATGATGCTTTCTGGTTCGGGGATGCAGACCAAACCGTCGCAAGACATCGAGGGTCGTGCGTCGCCGCAGTGAAGATAGACAATCTCCTCGTCCCCTTCAAACCGCGATTCCGGGAGGAGACTCGGCTGGTCTCCGCAGCCACACTTGTAAGCAGCGAGGAGTTTCCGCTCCTTTTGACCATTCATACGCCTCCTCCTTCGCACGAACACCTCCGATTCCAGAATTGATCTCCATTCTTTTGACACCGTTTTAAATCTGAAAATTGATTTCAAGGGCAGACCAAGGAAAATTTCTTCCAGTAATTCGGGTGTTATGTAGATCGATTTAGGGTTTTTGTATTCTCCCACCATATTCAATTCTGTGTGATTCTGAGCTGACTTTTTTTTTTTTTTTCACAACAAGACGTAACCATCTATATATATATAAAGTTGGGTTTGACAAGTCATCAGTTCGTGTATCCGGAACCGCCTCTTGTTATGGGTACCGATTAACTTTAAAGTATAATTTACATTTCAATTTCAAGAGCTTCAAACCCAAACCCAAGTTAAAAGAATAAAGATACAACTACTTTTACAATATCACTTCAATTTTTTTGTAAATATATTGGATTTATGAATATATATTCAATTTGTGTTTATTTTCTTAAAAAAACTAAAATTAAAAAATAAATTATAATTATAATTTTGGATAAATATTTGTATATTCGAACCGACCTTGAACCGGTCGGAAACCGAACCATAAATCGATCAAATACTCACTGGATATATTTTTTAAATAACAAACGGTTCTTACCCGACACCAATCTGAATACCCAAAATCCCGACCCTAAGTAATAGAAATGAAACTTTAGGGTTCGTTTTGTTTTGTATCATAACTCCAATGGTTTATACCTTATATCTACATAAAAATAATGTAATAAAATTCAACAAGCAATATCAAAAAATCTGAAATCTTTTAGTTTTGTATCATGACTCCAATGGTTTATACCTTATATCTACATAAAAATACAAACTAAAATCTTTTAATTTTTGTATCAGACACAACAATGCATCATGAATTTTTATCTAGGAAGTAGTACCATAACTTTATGTAAAAATCCTCTAAGCAATACTTTAAAAACTCATCAATCCAAACATTTCAGTAGGATAAACAAAAATGTGGCAACATAAGACAACTAAACTCAAATATTTGGCACTTGTTTTTAGCTTAGCAGCTCATGTTTGAGGTTTAGGCCTGACTTCAATCCCATCAATTACAATTCCACCCTTCAATTGATACCCTTTCACTTCTGTTAGACTCATCACAACTTCTTTGTCCTCTTCACCTTCCGATCCTGTCTCGAACTCTCCTATCTCTATCTCCATCCACCCGTCTTCTCGCACCTCCGGCTCCCTCCGATAAGATCCGTCAATCTCGCCCTTCTTGTCCATCCTATGTTCGTAAAACACCCGCTTCATTTGTTGTTTCTTGTCATCCAAGCAACTTAGATAACTCGTTTTCGTTTTCTTCTCACCATTTCCCACTTTTATCCAAGTCTCGGCTGGAACTATGTCTAGTCCATATGCTCGTTCCGTCACTTTCATAATCAGATAAGCTCCGTAGCTCGTGCTCGGTGATAATACTCCGGTTTGGATTTTTCCGATGATTTCTAACCAGTCCGTCATTATAAGTCGGACCCCTTCCGAAAATCTAATATGATTTTTAAAAATATGAAATTTAAATAAAAATTACACGTTTTAAACACCAATATTTAACAAGAAAGAGAGTGAAGAAAAGTGACGATGAAGAAGAGTGTTTGTTATGAAAAATGTATCACATTTTTACTTAGTCAGTAACTGTACAATAGAGTAGCTTATATACACGTCATTAAACTTAACAACTTAACCAACAACTCCTAATACACCCCCACAAGCCTTCAATCCGGAGCCGGAGTGAAAAGGCTTGCCATAGACATCCGACCAAGCAATGAATGATAAGGACCCGGGTGAAGTGGCTTAGTCAAAATGTCAGCAAGTTG
>MU105569.1:702834-864738 GCA_012274485.2 Sinapis alba | reverse complement strand
GACTTATTGTTGGGGATAGATTGCATCTACCCCCATAGGCCCATCTTGGCGAGATCTCGGCCCAGGAAGAGTATCGAAGTCGGCCCATAAGGCCCACACCGACTTGGAAGGCGATTATATAAAGAGAAGGTTCAATGAGAGGAGGGGACACGCAAACTCTGGAGAATAAGCCTAGAAGTTAGGTTTTCCTTTGAATTACTTTGTTCTTGCTTATTTCTTCATACAAACTCTCAAAATCATTGAATAAAATCAAATCGTTCTCTAAGATCATCCTATCGACTAAAACTCACCATCGAAATCGATTCACCGAACGAGGTTACCGATTTCAGATTCAACAAATGACAACGTTTTGTATAATTTTCTCCAAAGCATAAAATGTTTTCTTTCACTAGGAGAAAGTTGATTTTGAACCTTAATTTTTTTTTCTGCCTGGAACCAACCTGCAATATTACCTTAAATGGCACAACATTGTTTCTACCGAGTTTTAAACTAATAGCACAACAAAACTAACTTATGCGATTAAATCTCTAGTCTACTACGTATAGTGGTAGCATAAAGATCTGGGATGCATTGGTTCAAAATTTAAGTATTTAATAATTAAATTAAATTTTTATTTTAACTGGAAAATTTAGTATTTGGATCTTCCATTGTTTATATGTATCGGATGCAAGGTAGATAGTTTTCGTTTGTGTAAGGAGCTGTTTGTTTCTCCATCTGTCGTTTCTATCCAGTTGTTCCATATATGTGATCCATCTAGATTTTACGGAATGTTTGTTTTTCCATCCCGATGAGACATTCATATGGTTTTTATATTTGTTTCTTTATTTATATTTCCATCCAAATGAGTTTAATAAATAAATTACAAATATAACTCTATTCTAATTTAATTATATTTTATTTTGTTTCACTATATTAATTTTTATAATTATCTAAAATATAATTATTTTAAATTGTAGTTTTGAGGGAAAATATTTTTTTGCAGTTTTAGTAGAAAAATAAATATTCACATCAATTTTGACTAGAAAATGCGATTTTGGCGAGAAACCGCGATTTTGACGAGAAAACACATTTTTACCGTTTAGGCGAATAAATGAGTTTTTGCAGTTTTGGCGGGAAATTTTTTTTTTCTTTTGATTTTGGTGGAAAATGTGTTTTTGCGATTTTGGTGGGAAATGTGTTTTTGCTATTTTAGCGAGAAAAAACGTTTTTGCAGTTTTAGCGAAAAATATTTTTTACGGTTTTGGCGAGAAATGCATTTTTGAGAGAAACAATTTTTTATGGAAAAACAAGTTTTTCCGGGAAAATGGATTTATTACGGGAATCTTATTTTTGTAATTTTGGTGGGAAAACGCGTTATGTGGTTTTGGCGGAAAAATAAGTTTTTACAGTTTTGGAGGAAAAATATGTTTTTATTTTTTGGCGGGAGAACGAGATTTTCTGTTTGGGCAGAAAAATAAGATTTTCCGTTTTGGTAGGAAAAAAATATTTTTTGGTTTGACGGGAAAATAAAAAAAAATCGGTTTTGGCTGAAAATGAGATTTTTTAGTTTTGGCGGGAAAACAAGATTTTTTTGGTTTTGGTGGGAAAATGACATTTTCGGTTTTGGTGGAAAAATGCATTTTTTTTTTGTTTTGGCGGAAAAATGATATTTTTGATTTTGGCTGGAAGAGGATTTTTTTTTGGTTTTGGCTGGAAGAGGATTTTTTGGTTTGACGGAAAAATAAAATTTTCCTGTTTGGCTGGAAAATTAAATTTTTCTGTTTTGACATAAAAACAAGATTTTCCTTTTTTGACGGGAAAACAAGATTTTTTAGTTTTGGCGGGCAACATTTTTTTTTGATTTCTGTGGGAAAGCGAGATTTTTTTATTTTTGGCCGAAAAACAAAATTTTCGGTTTTGGCGGGAAAATGAAATTTTTGGTTTTCCGTTTTGGCAGAAAATGTTTTTTCGGTAAAATGTATTTTGATTTTATGTTATTTTTCACAAGTCACAAAATGATATTAGGTTTAAGTTTGTATTTTGTCAATTATATCAAGGGTATAATAGACATTATACCAAATTGATAGAACCATCTCTATCCAGATAGTTCAATTTGGATCAGTTGGATGAGTCTTCAAATTGAGCCAAAAAAATTTAAACTCATACAAATGAATTATTCAGATAACTTATACTTTTTATGTATAAACAAAGAAAACTATAATCTTCATCTAGATGGTTCATCCGAATGGTGAAATTAACAACTCCTAAGTAGTATTTGCGATTCCAATGTATAGTTGCAATGACAGTATTTTTGAACAAATAAGTGTGCTTCTTCCATTTGTAATAAGCGTGTTACATATACTGTCATTTTCTTACTTTGTGTTGACCACATTACCATATTAATAAGAAAACAAACTAACAAGGGGGTATTGTATGCATCTTCTTCAGCTACGCCATCACTGTTTTTAAGTAAGACGTGGACAATTCCGTAGCCGCTCTTTAATGGCTATCCAAGCGACTCTAGAGTCGACGTCAATGTCCAAAATGTTCTAACATGACCCTAGCTTTAGTGTTTCTATTTACTTTTTTTTATCATTATATAAAATAATTTGTCCTTTTATTTCTTTTCTCCCATTCCTCAAAATCACACACACATACATACATACATACATACATACATACATACATACATACATACATACACATACATACATGTGTTGGCTTGGTGGTCATGGAATGAGATTGAGAAATCCTCATGTATGTTTGCTTGCTTCTGGAAATGGCATATTCTGTTGATATGTCTTTTACAGTTTCTTGAAAAAGATGTTTGGATTTTCCACTGTGGCCTCAAATCTCTTGTTCCCTAAGAAAATGGACCCTTTTTGTCCAATCTCTTCACAATTAGATACCCATATTTTCTCCTTTTGAATCAGAAAGTTTGTTCATACTATATATCTTTTAATTTTTAATCTTCTATTTTACATTCATTGAAATTCTTTTTAATGTTTCATGGTAACAGTCTTAAATTACTAATTTTATACTTTCTTAACAGTAGTTAATTATGCTATTACTGAATAAGTTAAATTATTAATTTGTAGGTTAAGCTCACTTTTTCCTAGAAAATATATTGAATACATAAATAAACATAATATATTTATAATTAGAATATGTAACTATTTTTACTAGAATATGTACCTCACTTATATAAAAGAGAATTTTTTTAATCGAGGTGGCATTTTCAAATATACCATCTTTTCTTTTGAAATGTAAAACTTATTCAGTGGAAACTGACATATAATCAAATGCATCGTTTATGCCCTTGTGTATAAAATAAGTATTCTGAAAATTATTAAATATAAACTATTAATCATCAAGCTGATCACTACAAGAAAAAAATAAATTCCAACGAAAAAAACTGTTGGGTCTGGGTGGATTCCGGACGGAGACCAAAAAAATTAATTTCCATCAAAAATCCGTTGAAACATTTTAAAAATGATTAAAATTTTAAAAAATCCATCAAAATATTTAAAATGTTTTATATAATTTTATAAATTTATAAGTTTAGTTTTTTTCTTTAATTTATGATTTGTTTGTATAATTTGTTAGATTAATGAAACTATGTTTTATTAATTTTTTATAAATTTTTTATATTTTTGATATATTTTATTACATAAAATTAATATTTTATTAGCTTGTTTAAATTGAATTTTTTTTTTATTTTTTGATTATTTTTTTAAAAAAAATCGACGAATATCCGACGACCGATTTATAATTCTTTTGTTTTGACAATTGTTTTCAGCAAAATAGACTCGAAAACACTTTTTTGTCGGAAATTCGTTGGAAATGATAATTTATGAAGAATTTCTAATGAAAATATCGGCTGAAAATAAAAAGTTTTTATTTTGTAGTGATTGGCTGTTTCAAACTACAAAAAGACAATGTCTTCCTCTATTCAGATCTTCATAAATTATCATTGTTGGTGGCTTATAGTGTTATTATGAAAGAGGTTAGATATGTTTATGTTAAATAGATGTTAGGAATTTTGTCAGCACACAGAGATTGTTGGTATTAGATTTTACGATGATCCGACCTAATCCTTTATATATGTGTATACAATAATTTTCATAAATGATCAATTATGAGCTGTGATGGATTTCAAAATCCATTCAAAAATTGAGATAGAGAATTATGATAATGTGTATAAAAATAATTTAAGAAAAGTATATAGACTAATGATTAAATATGAAAAGTATATGTTTATTAATACTGCGAGCTAATACAACTATAAGGATCTGTAAAGTATCTGGAAACAAGAAAGTTTAAAGAATTAGACTATAAGTCTGATGTAAAAAAACTTAGATCCCCTTTCTTTTCGTGGTTCCTTTTTTTATGGATGTTGGTAGTGTGGATTATAACAGTGACATAATATTCGGCGAGTATCATGTGCTTTTACAATTATTTTTAATACTTTGATTTTTGTTATATTTCGGTTTGACCAGATCAGTTCGAGATGAGTCTTTGACCTTTGAAGGTCTACTGTATTTTTTTGATACTAGTGACACTGGACTGGACTGAACTCTTGGATCATATCTTGAGCAGGATGAAACCCACATCAAACAACCTAGCTAAGTAATGGTCATTCATGCATGTGTCAAATGACAGTAGTCTAGTTACTCATACTTTGACTAGGCAATACATTTGTGTTTTTCTCATTCTTTGCTCCTTCAATTGTGGATCTCGATCAAGCCTTGATCTCCTTCAAGACGGTTCGATTAAAAGCTTGAGTACATTGTATATAAGCAAGCAGTATATGAACTATGTTGATAAGTGGGAAAAGCTATTTTCACATCTCTTTTGTTCTAATTTCTTTCTTTACCATGAACTCGGTTTTCTAATAAGCCGAAGATTTAAAAAGCCCAAAAACTTTTTTTTAATAAATGGAAACACGGAAACTTTGTCCATGATTATATTAAACACAGCTCCACATCCTTTTTTTTTTTGCTAAGAAGCTCCACATTCTTTTTTCTAAGCGTTTGCATTATACATAACTGAGAGTGCATTTTTCTATTCTTTTTTTTATAAAGAGTTTGCATGCATAATAGAATTATCTGACATTCTGACCTATCAACTTGATCATCAAATTGATTGTGAGCTCTTCCTGTGTGTGTGGGTAAAATATTCAATCTGGATCTTTATTTAGATTCTATTTCTTTCTGCACCTTAACTGAAATATTCTTTTATGTAAACTAAGAATTTACTTTGTGTATTATCTGAGAAAAATACTTTCAACTAATTAAGATATAAGCTATTTTTATTAGTATATTATATACAGTCCACAACAAAACAAAAGAAGATTTTACGATGGAGATCGTGACTCAGGAACTCACATGTGAAGTGAAGTTGACATAACAATATGAAAAGTTATTATTGTTATTTTTAAAAGAAGCATTAACACAACTAAATTGGGCCCATCAAATAATTAAATAATGGCAAACCAAAGCTAAAGTTGTTCTTGATATGATATGCAACCTAATAAATCAAAATTATTGTTACTCCTGCCCACTACATTTGATGTCTTTCTTATGTGCACATGCATACAAAAAGTTCACTTTTATGAATGAGCCTGTAGATGAACTCAATGAGCTGCCAAACAATACATTGTAGGTTTGGTAAAACAAAAAAAAACACAGAAACCAAGTTTCCAGCTTCCGCAACTGATTGGGTAACTGAATTTTCTGTGTGCATGGCCCATGGTAAGTCTTTATTTTGTTTTATAGTCTGGACCGTGGTAATTTGGTATAAGCGTGGCATACATTTCCTGGTTAAATTTAGCATACCTATTAATTATGAAGTGAAATTTTATATATACAATTACTTAATTTGATAGCAAACAAATAAAAACTATTAGTTGGCATGTGTCACCAGTGTGTCTCGCACCCTGAAAAAAAAACGACCTTATTAAATGAAAACCATTAGACAAAAAAAAGTATCAACAGTGTGTCACCTTTCAAATTTTATCAGCATTACTCATAAAACTACAATAATTAACTTGCAATATAATATATCACTTATATACAATAGTGGCCCTGAGGGAAAGTATTACAAGCACCCGCTTCCAGCCCACAAAAAATATTTACAAAAATCAGCCCTTTTTTGAAAATTTTTATCTACAAAATTTATGAAAATGACCAATTTTTTTTAAATTGTTTGTGGTCTTTCTTATGTCAGGACCGGTACTGCTTATATAGTATTAATTTGATAAATTTAATATTGTCAACTTTTACTATTTGAAAAATTATACTCTATATTAAGAGAAAAATCTCTCAACAAAAAAGGAATATGTCTTGAATTCCTAAATATAATACATCAATGACATATATTATCATTTATAATGGTTGTTGATAAATATTTTTTTTTATCACTGGCAAGAAAATAGCATTTTATAAGTAATCTTCATTTTCTAAAATATTTACCTATTTTCCCACTAGAACTTCATACTATAGCATGGAAAGAACATGATAATTACTCGAAACAAGACTGATATATCATGTTAGAAGGTTTTAATAGCCTGATGAAGGCAAAAAACACAATGGTTACTCTTTCACCCCTTCACTCAAAAATAGAATCACTCATCTAGATGGTGGAATGTATGAGGAATCTAAAATAGTTTCATGTCATATTTGTAATGGTTTGTTTTTAATTGGTGAAAATTGTTTTGGAATCAGAAGAATGACATGCACTATTGCACTTACAAGTTACTTGAAAGATATAAAAAACTTGAAAATAAATTTCAAATTCATTCATATACCTAGAGCACAAAATAAAAAGACGGACAGTCTCGTACACAATATCAGGAATCAACCGTTGTTTATCGTTCATATGAATGCATATATTTATGTTGATGACAAAAAAATATTCATACTAAAATTTTATTCGCATTTTTAAAATGCAAAATTATTTCAAAATTAAATGTTAAATTATATATCAAATGTTATTTCATTTTATTATATTTGTAAACTTGTAGATCTTTGAGCTGTGTTTTATAAGCCATACACGATATTTTTTTATTTAGCTAAATTATATTGAATGTAGATGCTAAACTATGTATTAAATGTCATTTCATATATATTGTATTTGTAAATATTTAAAATTTTGATTTCCAATATGTGAATAGAAGTTGAAACCTTATATTGGAATATAAAATATACTCAGTATATAAACATATACACTCAAATATATTAGATTTTAATCCGTATTATAATGAAACATCAATAGTTTATAACATTTTGGTTTCATTAAACCGATCATTCTAAAAATAATTTGATCAATAGTCATCTCCAAAATTTTTATGTTAAAATACTTTATAAAAACTTTGAAGATGTATATAAATATATTATATGAGAATCAATATAGAAAAATCAATCTATTTAAATATATCGATATAGTTTTTTGTCAAGCTAAATAATAACATATAAGATTTTTATATTTAATTTAAGAGTTCCTTTTATAAGTTAGACTTTAATTTATATTAATTTGATTATAAATCAAGATTCACTAGTTTAAAATTTTAAAATTGTTTTTAGAACTTGAAATTGTGCTGTTGTATGTACATATTTACTTAAATATAATTTATAGTACAAAATAATTGTTTTATTAAATCATGTAATTTTATCTATGATCCAATTTGATAATTTAATTATATTATATAAGTATATAATCAAATTTATCTTTTAAATTTAAATTTTAATATAATACTAATTCATAATTAAATTTAATATTAGTGAAGAATTTAAGTATTTATTTAAAATATAAAAATAAATACTTATAATATTTCTTATGAAAAATGAAATATATATATTTAAAAGATATGAAAATATATTATCAATTAATTTAAAAAAATTAGTTATTTAAATAGAAATTTATTTGATAATCTTATCTTTAATGAAAATCACAAAAAATTATAGCACAAATCGTAAATAACACATTAGATAAAATTTAGTTTTATAAGATATTTCTGTTTTAATAAGATATATTATTTCAATTTTCCTTCATTCATTTTTTTTGTTTTTACTTTTATTCTAATCTTCTTGAATATTCTCTCTATTTAAATGATAAAAAGCAAGTTGCAAGAGAGGGTGTGTGTTTGCCCCACTCCTCACATAATAATACAATCTTCAAACGTTTCACAGTTCACATCCCTCTTTCCGAATTTCCAGATACATACACACACAAACGTTATGTAACTGCAAAAATACATCAAAACGAGATTCCACTATTAGCTATGTACTAGTCAAAGAGCGTCATGGTGATGGTGTGACCCCAAAGTCAGTCTTCACATGTTTCTTAAGTTTCAAGCATTGAATTTTGATATTTATCCAAACAAAAAAAAAACGAATTGATTTCTTTCCTTTTTACATTTTTATATTTTCTTGAAGATTTATTTCCCACTTAGTAAAATTAAGATTTATTTTCTCCTTTGTATCATTGTTTCCGTTTCTGCTTGTTTGTATAGATGATGAAAGTGAGGAAATGGGAGAAGAAGAATTGAAGAACACAAGATGTGTCTTCTTCTTCTAAGGCATTAAGAACATCAACAAGGAGAGAAACCATTATAGACTTTTATATAGAGAGAGATAGAGAAGAAAGAGAGTTATCGAATTCCTTTTTTTTTTTTTTTTTGCAATAGTCCAGTGAGTGAATAATAATGCCAGTCCCCCTTGCACCATATCCAACACCTCCGGCGCCGCCATTGGCTCCAGCATACACTCCTCCTCCGCCGCCTGCAAATGGTATAGACTCTTTTCAAATAAAACAGAACTTTCAACTCAGATAGATCCTCTGTTTTCAGAACCTAAACAATCCAAAGTTCGAATTATAACATAAACCCATGTTCTAGTTTTCTAGAAAATAATTAAAAAATCCATTCTAAAATTGTTTTAAATTATTTTCTTTGAACCGATCAAATATTTTATAGATTTCTCTTTGTTTATAACCTCATGTGTTCTTCGTTACATTTATTGCAAATAATTGATCTCTTGTATGGATTCAAGTTATTCACGAAAACCATTTGTTTAGCATGAGTTCATCGTTGATCTATAATTCTTTTATTATTTTCTTGCAAAATAAATAAATATTAATGATGGTTTTGAGATTTATAGGTAGTACAGGTGGACAGAGCCAGTTAGTGTGTTCAGGTTGCAGAAACCTTCTGATGTATCCTGTCGGAGCAACCTCTGTCTGTTGTGCCGTCTGTAACGCCGTCACGGCCGTTCCTCCGCCGGGTAATTATCAGTCAAATTGTTTGATGAAAAACAGATTAAAGAGATTTTGGGTTTTATAATGATTGGCTAATGCAGGAACGGAGATGGCTCAGTTGGTGTGTGGAGGATGCCATACACTTTTAATGTACATTCGTGGAGCTACAAGTGTTCAATGTTCTTGTTGTCACACCGTTAATCTTGCCCTCGAAGGTTTGCATTTAATATTTAAACATTTACACACATGCATATTGATGTTTATGTTAGTCCGATCTCGAATTAATTTTAGTTTGGAGTTTTGGTTAAGAAATATAAGAAATCCAAATCAATATCAAATTAGTTCTTGGCTGCGTTTTAGACTACGATTTAGAGTACAAATTTATTATATGTTTTTCAGATTAAATCAAAAAGAAATTTAACTGTCAGTCTGTTTTTCTTTTTCTTGGTCTAATTTTCCTTTGTTTTTTGGGTAAAATGTTTAATAATTTTTTCTTTGTTCATCCGCGGTCTTGCGACTCCCTTTAAAAAAAAAATTCAAATTTTTTTTTTGTCATTTTGTGAGTGTTGTTTGGTTTCGGGTTTTAGATTTAAGATAATACAACCAGTTTCAAGTGTTGTTTTCTTTTTAGTTATTTGTGGTCTAGTTTAGTTTTCGTTTTTGCATATATAATAGTAAAACTAGTAACGCCGAATTAAGACTCAATAAAGACAGCTCTTTGATCTTTTATTAGTTTCAAGTTTGTTTATAAACAATATGAGTAACTCTCGTGTCTCTTGCATGTTGAATATTAGCGAATCAGGTAGCGCATGTGAACTGCGGAAGCTGCAAGATGTTACTAATGTATCAATATGGAGCAAGATCTGTGAAATGTGCCGTTTGTAGCTTTATCACATCTGTTGGGGTAAATATTAGTTCTCTTCATAAAAAGGGAAAACTCCTTTCCAAATAACTAACAAAATGACTTGCATTTGTTTACATAAGGATGCTTAATCTTTATATAATGTTTTGTTTTTGGTGGGTATGGTTTTGATAATGCTTTGTAGGGTTCGACGAGCACGACTGATCAGAAGTTAAACAACTAAAAGTTGGTATGGATCGTTTTATATATTGGATGGTGAGCAATATAGAGGAAGCACCAAACCCTTTTTCCCCTCCCCGAAGTAACTTGAAATATGTAATTCGTCGAAATTTCTGACTTTGGTCTCTTTGTCCGTTTGTATAGAGTTGTCTCTCTTCAATGTTTCTGTTTAAATTACTGCTTCTTCTTCTTCTTTTGAGAAGAAATTGATTCACCAGTTTATAAGACTGATTCAGGAATAAAAGCTAAACTTTTATGGATGATATTTCAATTAATGGTTAATGCATTAACGCATAACACAGAGTAAATGGCATTCTTTAAAAAATATCCTTTTCACGCGCAAAAATTGGTTTTCCCACATATAGATTTCAAGAAAAAAGTTTTACATGTAAACAAATTCAATACTTCTTATTTGACTATTTAACTATATTATCCAGGACCAGTCCAGCACAAGGAAACAAAACATTCGTCTTTATCAACATATATACATAAATCATTTTATTTTCAAATAATAAAAATAGAAATACGGATTATTTCAAGAGAAATACTCGAAGATTAGATCTAAAAAGTTTTTGTTACAAATATAGATTCTAAAGAGTAAAATGACCAAAATATTTCATTAAAGAGGCGAACATATATTTATATCTTTAGAGTTAATTAATCTAGACTAAAGATTTAGAGTTAAGGGGTGGAGTTTTAGGATTAAGATTTTTTAAAAATTAAAAATTAAAAATAATTATTAAAATTTTGAAAATAAATTTTTGAAAATATTTTTTTTAAATAGTTTCAAAACCCATTTTTGAATTTCAGAAAAAAATAAAAATAAAATAAACTTTTTTTTCATAAAATTATTTTTTATAAAAAGATTCAAAACATATAATTCGAAACTATATTTTTTCATTTATTTTTAATTAATTTATTTGTTTATATATAAGGTATAAGATTTTTTTTGCCTCTTTAATGAAATGTTGTTGATCATTTATTTTTAATCCATAAATATTCTTTTTGTGATAAAAATTTGAAAATTTTATTTGAAAGAATACCCAAAAATAGACCTAAAAATTGTTTTTGTCACAAATATAGTCTCTAAAGAATAATATGATCAAAATGTTTCATTAAAGAGGCAACTATACAATTATACCCCTAGAATTAATTAATATAGACTTAAGGTTTAGACCTACGAGATTGAAGTTTTAAATTTTAAAAATAAAAATAAATATGAAAAAATTGAAAATAAAAATAGTTTCAAAAACTATTTTCGAATTTCAGAAAAAACTTTAAAAATAAAAAATAAAAAGAATTTTGAAAAAACATTTTTTGAAAAAACATTTTTTAATTATATTTGAATTTAAAAACATATAATTCGAAACTATATAATTTTTTAATTTTTAATTAATATCTCTTATATACTAAATTGCAAGTTATTTCACTAATCAAATTTTGCCACGTGTCTATTGTTTTTTTTAAATACTAATAAAAAATATGATAGAAACAATTTATGTGCAGTTAGATAAAAAAATAATGATAAAATGATCAAAAAAATATTTTAGTGGTCTCAACCGTTTCAAACATGATCTCCACATTCTCATGCATTATATAACCTCCATATATCAACTTCTACAAATAGTTTAATTTATTCAACAAAATAGAATAATCATGCTTTCAACTAATTATAACTCATAAATTATACAATATTTTGTTAATACTTATTTTATAGTATATATATACTAAAATTTTGTATTCTCATTAAAACCATCATTCTTTCTCTTTCTGTTCAAATTTAATTTAATGTAAAACTAAACATTGATTTTTATGGTTAGGTAGCTAAAATAAAAGAAAGGGTTTGTTATTAATCTATAGATAACTGAAAATAACGTTTAAATTTTATAAAAACGTAATTAAAGAGTACCCATGCATAGTATGGGTATAAGAGTTTTTTTTGTCTCTTTAATGAAATATTTTTGATAATTTTCTTTTTTGAATGTTTTTTATGAGAAAAACTTAAAAAATATATTTGAAAAAATTGCTCTTATTTCAATTAGTAAATCTAGATATTGCTAAAAATAAACTATGTTTTAATGATTCAATGAAACAAGTTAACAACGTCTAAATTGTGTCTTAAGTTTTGTTTTGTTCTTTTTTGTGTGTGCAAAATTTTGTCTTCAGTTTTTTTTTAATATGTTTGTGTATTAGACATAAATTTTATACTATGTTTGTGTTCTTTTAGTAAATGTTAATAGCCTTAACTATTTTTAATCTAAAGAAAAAATAAATGTCTTATAAATTCAGTGACACTTTCTTCAAGCTGTTTTTAAAGACGAATTGTACCTCTAGACATTTAACTCAAAAATTAATAAATTAGTCTAGTTTTTGGTCTGAATAATTCCACGCTAATCTTGTCTCAAGATAATTGGGGTGGAGTTCACGGGTTCGCTTATGAATTATCTTCGGTTGGTTTAAGTGTCTTTCGAAAGTCTTTTCACTTCTTTGGATCACGGCAAGTTTAATGACAAGATCTATATGTCATCTTCTTGAAGAATTCAAATAATTTTTTCTCTTATAGGGATATAAGATTAATTTAATTTTCTTGTCCGCAGATAAGAAGATCCACGTAACTTTGAGATAGATAGATAAGATCTCTTGAACTTTTTTTTTTCTTTTGCAATTTCATGCTCTCTTTGACTAATCAATTATGGTGTATTACCAAACATTAATTCCTATTACCAGTGGTTAGAGAGGAGGGTGAAAACTCAATAATTTTGGTAGCCAATTCTAATCCAGATACATCTGCTTTCACATCACTTACCGTATCAAGTAGTATTTGACACCAACTTTATCATATACAGCTTTTGGTCCACGTCTAGCAAAACAGTTGTCACTAATATGGCGCACCAAAAGGTCTAAGGCACTAACTTTATAACAATTTGACACGATATACCAATAATATGAAAAATAATAATATTATATGGCTTAAGAAGAAGTGAAGAACACTGGAGGCTTCAAAACATTAATAACCTATGAATATTTTACTAATTTATAAAAATAACTGCATCAAAAAGTACTCACTAATTTTTAATCCATCAGATGTTAATTTATAGAGATTATTGGAAATAAAATATCTAAAATCTATCATACTGATTAAGAACATGACGCATGATTTCTGCCTTCGACTTTCAACTTTTAAATCAAACGATTTATCATGCATAAGAATAAAAAATGTTCCCAATCTAAGGTAACTAATATAAATAATAATGAAGCTTCCAAAAGCTATTGAAATAATGTTCCTCAATCTAAGGTAACTAATTTAGATAATAATGAAGCTTCCAGAACCTATTGAAATAATGTTCCTCAATCTAAGGTAGCTAATGAAATAAGAAAGTATTCCAATCTTTATGGTTATTTTCAGGAAAAATAAAAATGTTTTATTATTTAAAGTTTTAGTAAATACTTTATAATAATAAAAGCGATATACAACTTCTATAAATATATGAGATTCATAATCCTAAAGAGAAAAGTTCAATTCGTCTAATTAAAGAACACATCAATTTGACAACTGTCAAAGTAGAAAAATATACCTAGAAGACCATTTTATCGACATGTCTATGACATACATATCTCTATAGTTACTACCAACCAAACTAAGGTTTCTAACCATCATAACACTTCACGAGTTTATTTACTATCCCGGACTATGGCCTTCTACTTATAAGTAGGAAAACACCATACTCATAAAGCATATCCAATTACCGAGTAATATATAATTTGGTCCACCTATATGTCATATAGACCAGATGACTCCTATCAACTATAAGACCACGTGCCAACAAGATCATGCGTCCACCTAAACTATATGTCCACAATAATGTGAACTACGAATGACTTATATCTTTTTAAAGGGTACATAGTCATTCCCATTGAAAGATGCATCTATAAATATAAACACTTTCTATGGGACATGTTTTAGTGTTCAGACGACACCCTTGGCGACAAGAACCATCAAGTGGATCAGGAAGACTATGTGACCATCACTATAGAAAAGCAGCACGAGCCATATCATCCATTTTTTTACTACTATCAAGCTAACTAATGACACATACTAGTCCATACTCATATGGCAGTAAACTAAAGGCAAGATCTTCTGGTTTATAAAAAAATAGAGCAGGAGAAAGCAATACGACATGTTGTCTCCTTCTTCCTACATTTCATAGAGCTGAGCAAAAATCATTTGTACCAAAATTACTCATAACAAAGATTATAACAAAATGTTAGAATAAATAAAACAAGGTTCTTCGTGATATTATGAAAAAGACGTAAAACAGTAAAATCAGAACAAGATATCAAAGATAATGTTTTATTGATCAATATAGCCAGAATACAATGTATTGGTTTAGAAACCCTAGTTCTAGATGCCTACTTCTATAGTCTAAAATGAATAATAACCAATATCCTCTTCTAGGGTTTAGGAGTCTCTGTTATAGGTTTTTGTAGTCAAAATCTAGGTAGATCCTTTCATATCCCAAAATATAGAAAGATCCTGCTTTAGTAGAATTTTTTCATTTTACTCGAAGACATGAGAAAATATGACCCAAAGGTCGGAAGTCGTTTAAGCAGGAGAAGAAAGACGACTTCTTACTCGAAGTAGGCGGACTTGCTTTATGAATCAATTATCCCCAAAAATTTGTTCATTATCTTCTGATTTCATGAGTGAAGTCGGGATATGTGCTTTTTGTTCGATAAGATTCGTACCTTTGCAGTAAGTTTGCGGATGGTGTGAGAAGCAGGATGTCGTTTCTTAGAGGTTACACGGATTATCCTATCCTGGACTGTTTGTAAATTCGGCAAGAGATGCTTCATTGTGAAGGCTCATGTTGATAGAAGAGATTGGGTTCTCTTAAGTCCCCTGACACGAATTCATATATGATCAGGTGATCTTGGTGTATTCGCAGTACTAAGAAATCCGTCTTATGGCACATGGTCTTATGGGCGCATGGACAAATCAGCTGACATGAATCGTGTGGTCTAGGGGGAGCATGACCAGACTAGATGGTCGATCACTAAGTATGCTTCGTGAGCATGGAGTCTTCCTGCTGCAGAAGTCGTGGCCTGAGGCAATAGACTAATTCAAAGAATGCTACATCGGCATCAACCTTTATCTGTTTGTCTATGATCATATAGATTTGTCTGAGTCATCAAGAAAGGTCATCTTTAAAGTTTGTCTTCTAGTCGTATAGGAAGAAATGTTTGACCCAATGGCAGAATAAAAGTGTCATGGAGGGAGTTCTCATTGGTATATGTGTTTCTAACCCGCTAGCTATCAAAACTTTTTCAGATTATTCTGCCTTTGGGTTTCCCTTCTTTGTAGGATATTGCCGTTGTGACTAGTGAATCCAAATTTTATTGTCGAAGGAAATTTAATTATAAGAATTGAATTCTTGATATTTGAATTTTGTCATCTTTCATTTTATATCAGCGACATATATCGGGCCAATCATGGCTCAATTATATGGTTCTCATGATATATATGCACCGATCGGTTGTCTGCTATACATACCTTATGATTTTTACCTTTTTCTGCCTGAGGAGATGGATGAATATCTGAAAATTTCTTCTTGTCTTGCTTCTTTCATGGGCGGCCATTTTAGACCCATGCAGATTTTTGGGAGTCCATTATTTTCTCCTAGCCCAACATGGGATGATTCCCAAAAGGTTGATCATATGGATATTACAATATTTCTCTCTCACAGCTCAATCCACTGACTTGGAGAACAATTACCACCATCTAGGTGTTAAGGGATTTTCACAACGTACCCTTCAACAAGAAGTGGTTTTCTTATATTCATTCTCACAAAGGCCATCTTATTGTTAAGGAGCCATTGAAAGGGTTTAATGATAGTACACCCTTTGGTAGACACTGGAACATGATGTAATATTCATAATGATGAGTGACACTTCCGAAATTCTTTGTTGTGGCGTAGTATGTGTGATTTTCGTGATGTTGGATCGTTTGGCCATTTCTTTTGTTACTCTTGACTAATGTATATCCACCTCCTTGGAAGGCTTAACGCCTCCTTCAAGCAACACTGTGCAGGAAACAAATATGATCACAGTGTCTCTGCAGCCATATATGAAGTAAGTTTCTCTTCCCTAGGGTATATTACTGCCTTAAGGATTTAATGTTTTCAAGTTATTAACCTTGTGAATTTGTAGGGAGCAGGTTGGAGATATCTGTGATGTCTGTTTAAGACGAGTATCAGAGAATGACGACATCATGGAGGCGTTATAGCAACACATTATGTCGGAGGATGATGAGACGAGTATATTTTGGATGTTTACTCGGAGGAATACAAATGGTGGATGTGATGAGATCCAATTTTCACGATCTATGAGGTACTAGTCAATGATTCAAGTAAGGTAAATTGAAGGAAAAAATCATTTTTCTGCTAGCAAAAGTTGAAATCTTGATCAATCAAAAAGAATTGGCGTCTCAGAGGGCTAGAATTACAGATTGATGGGAACTTTTGTGGGAGTGCTTGAAAAAACAAGTTGAAAACTGGAGGCCTGAAGAAGAGTTTCACCAATATAAGCTGGTTATGGAGGCTAATGCTGATTCATAAGACTTCTCTTCCATGAAAATTTCTGATGAAGCAAGACTTTCTGACGATGTCTTGTTTGGTTAATTTCTTTTATTCTGATTTGTCGCTGCATTTTTCTTGTTGTAGGTTTTGTTGTTGATCCTTGATGGCCTTTTGCAACATTTTATGTTTCCACCTGAAATCCCACTCAAGTGGTCCGTACTTGTCACACTCATGGTACCCATAATTAACTATTGTTCGTAGTCAAGGGTCCATTGAAAATCAATTCGAGTGATACATGTAATCCCTTCCTGAAACATACCTTGTGTTTACCAGGTCCAGACCCAACTTTCTAGGTTGTGGTCTTAGTATCCCCCAAGTTTATGTCTCTCTTTTGAATATTGTCTTCTTTAGACTTTATTCTTTCTGAGATCTTAGTCAACTACTAGATCAAATCCAGTCCATAAGAACATGCTGCATACTCGAGTCTTAGTAGATTTACCCAATCTCCAATCCGTTCGATATACCAGTCAAGTCTTAGTGCAATTGTCTGAATATTTAGGCTGCTCGTCCTACCACGAGTCCTAACATATTGTTCTATTTCTGTAAGTCCTTTTATGGATTTTTGAAATTATTTTGTTTTTCATAGTCGCCTAATCTTTCTGCCTCCAATGGGTTTCTTGTTCATTTACTTGTCTTTTTGGGACATATCCCTTTCAAAGCTGGAAGCGTTCCGAAGTAGGCAATAGTCGGTTGGAGACTAGACGTCTCCATCCTTTTAAAGAAAAATAGACCTTAAGGAAATATCCACGCCTAGCAAGTTTTCTTTCATTTTGGGACCAAAGTCATTCAAAATGAGTTTTTTAGTAGATGGTCAAAGAAAAGGGTTTCCACCTTTCTTTAAGGTCTTGAGGTTACGCCTTCATCATATTACCGGGAGTTACTGAAGTCTTTCACATAGGAATTTTGAGTTCATGTGAAATCCCCTTTCAGAACTCAGAGGTTCCAAGGGCTTCATGCTTTGATCTTGGAGGGTCTCTAGATTTATCCTCGGGACCCATAGGTTCTACAAATCTTCTTTTCGTAACCTAGAGGTAACTTCTTATTTGCTATCTTAAACCCAGAGGTTGTATAGAATTTTTCGAATAGGAACTTGAAGGTTATGTTTGTCTTGGTCTCAAACTCGTAGGCTTTATTGAATCACTATGGCATCATAATCTATCCCCCAGAGGTAGACCACTATCGATGTTTATTGAGTGTTGCATTTTGCCAGTCAGGATTAAAACACTAACAAACATAATATGGTACTACATTCTGCTTCTGCAGGTAAGCCACTGTCATACTTTTGTCACATACTGATGTGGCTCATATCCGAGATGGGTGAGGCAAGCACCATTCTTACCAATCGGTGCTGATATAAATTTACTTGGTGTGGTAATTCAAGCATCAGTCTTATTGCTATCCACGTCTAGATAAGTAGGGAATCTGAGTGCTGATGTGATTAGGACTTTGCACTTTTTATATGTGTATAAACTTTGAGTTTGTTTTCAGTAATTTTCATGTGTACTTTATTCTTCATGCACTTGATTAGTTTTTAGCGTTTTATGGAGGAATATTCATGTTTTGTTTGATATTTCTTGCAAGGATTTTGGCTCATAGCCTTTATGAAGGTGTCTGGTAATTTTGACTGCATATTCGAGGTTATGCTATCCCATTTCTGCTATGGTTGTGTACCTTTATTCATTTTTTTCGTGCATCTCTCGCTTATATGCATGATTATAAGGTTTACCAGGATCTGAGGCCTTTCATGGCTTGATACATGCTCATTTTCCCAATAGGTACACTTGTTTTCAACTGAATAACTCATAGTTTTATTAGATAAAATCAGACCAGAGACGTAGAGTATATAAATGACAAGAGCTAGATAGATAGAAAACCAAAGCGTTTGCGTATTAGATATGGGCGCCGTAGGAAACATGATCCTGAGATCGTTTTAAAATTTGTAGGTTTTGAGGTGGAGGGAATTTAAACTATTGGATTAAATCTTGCCGTACATGTCTTGCAGTTTGTAGGCTCATGTTCCTTCCCTGCACCTCGATCAACTTGTAAGGTTCTTCCCAGCCAGGAGACACTTTTCATACTGACTTATCATTGGTTTCTTCAAATACTCGTTGAAGGACACAATCCTCTTTCTGGAAGGTTCTGATTATGACCCTTTTGTTATAAATATTGGCTATTTCTTGCTGATAACACCAGAGGTTTTTAGGGAGAAATCTTGAGACTTGAGCATGTTTTTGGCATTGGTCGCATAGTTTTGCTTGGAGGATCGCGCATCTCTACCATTATAGGCCAGTAGTAACCTGCTCTCTTGGCCGAAGCACTAGATTGCGACCGCTGGAGTGGGAGACACATTCTTCTTCATGCACCTCTTTGAGGATTACTTTAGACTGATCCAACGTGAAGCATCACAAAGTAAGGGCCTTAGAAGGATCTACTGAATAGTTACCCATGAGAGAGACAATATAAAGCCGCTATTTTTATTTTTATTTTCTTGCATTCATTATGGATATTAGGCATGATAGCTTTTCCCATATTGTCGATATGGCCAAGACTTATGGTGGTACAACTTCCTCCTTCGTTATTGGCAATTAGAACACGAGAATGGGGTTTAGCTGGCCTTTAGTTTCCAAGATGGAGATAAAGTTTTCTAGAGCGTCGGCCTGAGAGTTTAACTCTCTTGGAAATTTACTGAGCTTGCAAATTTGGACCTTGTCTATCATGCGTTTGGCTATTATCAAATATTTAGCCACGCTAGCGTCTTTCTGCTTAGGTTGAGTCTGGCTATTAAAGCCTCATAATTTCTTACAAGACGTGTCTCCTGCTGGGAAGGTGAGTACTATACCCACTTTTGCTCCTCTCACGTTGATGAATCCATCAACATAGGTTTTCATTCTCCTGCTTGGTTGTTATCCTTGCAGGTTTTAACCTCCTGCTCCACTACATGGAGCATGGTTGAGGAGAATTCAGACACAAAATTGGCTAACACTTGTGACTTGATGACTATCGAAGATCTAAATAATACGTCGTGTTGCCCAAGTTCTACTGCCTATTTGGCAGATCGGCCTGATACTCCGGCTTATGCAGTATTGCTTTGTTGGGCAGTGATGTTACCACCACAATTGGATGAGCCTGAAAGTAGGGACGTAATTTGCTGGCTGTTATAACTAGAGCCATAGCTAGATTCTAAACATGACTATATCATGTTTCTGCGTCTAGGAATTATCTGATGACATTGTACACAGTACTGCTTGCTTACTTATTCTCACACCAGAACGACACTCACTGCATGCTCAGATACTGCCACGTAAAGCACAAATACTTTTCCCTCCTTGAGCTTGACAGCATGGGAGGTATAGTGATATACTATTTTATCTTGGCGAGGGCATTCTCGCATTTCTAGTCCCAATTGAAATATTTTAGATTCTTCATGGCTTTAAAGAGGGCCTGAGATTTTCCAGACAGTCATGAAAGGAATCTTCTTAAGGCTGTCATTCTTCTTGTCAATTTATGTGCTTCTCTAGGGCTTTGCGGTGAAGGTTTCGCTTAGATTTCTCTTACTTGCTCTGAGTTAGCCTCAATACCTAGAAAAAGCGTTCATGAAGCTCATTATCTAGTGTCCTGCTGTTCCATCAACAGGCTTGTCAATGTGAGACAAGGGGAAGGGATCCTTCGAACAAGACATGTTAAGGTTGGTGAAGTGTATGTACACTCGCCATTTTCCATTTTCTTTCGTAGCACGACATCATTTTCCAACCATTTTGAGTATTGCACTTTTCTTATAAACACATCATCCATTATGTTTCTAACCTTGTTGTTGATGATAATATCTCTCAGGAGCAAAATTCATCCTTTTCTGTTTTATTAGTTGATGTTGAGGATCGATTTGCAGCTAGTGTATAATAAATTCCGAGTCCATGTCGGGCATGTCCACATGGGACCAGGCAAAAAACCAGAGTCTAATCAAAGAAAATATATTAGCCTCTGCCTTTGACCAATTGGTAGCTTCGATCCAATCTTAATATTCGTGATGGGATCTTTTTCTATTAAAGACACCTCATCAAAATGGAGTTCACACAATTTGTTATGTTCTAGAATGTTTCTGGTGCTTTTATATTTTGAGACCACTTGACCTGGGGGCCATCTGCCTCAGAATGTTAACTGATTCCAATTCTGAGATGGAGAGATTGGAGATGTCTGGCTATGTTGATTGATATAGCCTATTTATTACTAGTATTAGGTCATATTATAGGCTCTATTTAGAGTCTATTATGTGTGTCTAGGCTATGTTTTAGAGTATTTACAGGTCCATGAACGTTTTGAAGATATTTGCATTAGTAGTATATTTCCATATTTGCATTAATAGCATATTTCCATATTGCATCCTACTACTTGACAAGAAATATTTTCTTAATATGATTATTTACTATCAATATATATATATATATATATTTACTAAGCTTAGTCTTTAGAAATAAGAAATCTATTGTGTGCCTTTACTCTTTGTGGATTCGATCCCTAAGTACTACACCTGATCTATTTGGCAAGAGTAATATTGAGTGTATTAAGATTAATTTGACAATTGATTATTTAAGATATTTATTACCCTGCTAGAACAAAACACACCGTGTCATTGATAATGCCATTCATTCCTTCATCTTTGTCTTTGGGCAGATGATGATATCTCCCATGATTCTTTCATCATGCTTCTTTGTCTCGTTTATGATAAGTTTTGTCATTTTTAATGCTTTTCTCGTTTCTTACGATTTCTTTTGGGAATAGTTCATTTGTTATGCTGAATCCTCCTCCCATTTTACTTGTGTCCATGCTCGGGATTGAACATCCTCCATGATTCTGAACTGATATTTGGTTAACTACTTATGCAGATCACCGTCATGTAGAATGGCTTCTTAAAGGAGGAGATGGCTGTCGAGGTGTTAAATCTAGGGATGTATACCTTTTCCTGGCTGAAGCGTGCTATATAAATATAGATGAGTTTGGCTCGGTGTTGTGGATCTCATATAGATCACCGGCCGTATCAGGTTCCTACTGCTTGAATTTTTTTCTACGAACTAGTTGGTCAGAGATGCAAAAGAGTGTATTGATCCATTGAGAAAGTTTATGTACCATTGAGTGGCGGGCCCAGTCAGTGTTGATCTGATACCCTTGCACATTGTGGCATTCAAGAATTGTTTCTGGATAGCCGTAGTAAGCAGCATTCGTTTGTACTGGGCTATGTGATTGTCGTGATGATTGTTTCCGTCATACATTCTCATGTTTGAGAAGGAGAATATCCCGACATCACTATCAAGGCGATCTCTTCCACGAAGGGCGTATCTGCATAAGAATCAGGGTAGCTTATCCTTACTAAGTGAGCTACACCATCCTTATTAAGGGAGCTACACCATGAAGACCCCTTATGAGTCTATGGACTACCAAACTTCTTGGAGAAGACTTCTTTCAGATAAGCTGTTTCTACTGATTTCTTGGCTGCAATTGCTTCATGCATCACAATATCCGTACCAGAGTCGTCTTTGGTTGGGTTAATATGATTTGCGTTCGCAATGCCTTTAGTTGGTTCTCCATTGGCTGGAGGAGTTCACTGATTCGTATTATCTCCTCCAGCCAAAGTATCCAGAGGTTGCATGGGTCAAATGCTGGTTCACAATTTATGGCATATTCTCTTCGTAGTGTTTAAAGATGAATTTTATCCTTCCATCCTTTCTTTTAAGGTCTGGATTTTTGAGATGATTCCAGGATGACCTGCAGAGGTGTTTTTTTTTTTTTTCTCTGGTGAAATTCATCTTGGTTACTTGCCTCTGTAAGGCTTCGAGCTGGGCTCGTAATTCAGAATATACCATGGTGGTCAAAGATTGCTCATGCTCACTTCCGGTCATTGTCGCTGGTTAATCCCCCCCCCCCCTCCACTTTTAGCACCAAACTGTTATTGTAAAATTAAGTAGGATTCATCGAGATACTACATAAACAATAAGTAAAGCAGTAAAACGAGAAGAAAATATCAAATATATTAGTTATAGAATCCTAATTCTATAGTTGAAAGTGGATAATAGTCGATCTCCTCTTTTAGGGGTTAGGATTCCCTTTTATAGGTGCTTATACAAAATTTAAGTTAGATCATTCTATTCATGAAATATGAAATTATAACCCTTGAGTAGAAAACTTCTATTTTACTTAGAGGCAAGAGGAGAATATGACTAAGAGAAGAAGACTAGCGTCCTGTTCGAAGCATGAGATTTTGTTTCCTAGATAATTATCCCCAACAATAAATACATATGCTTAATTGTTGGAGCCAGAATTACAAACCTATTGGATTGGTTAAATTGTTGTTATAATGCAAAGAGGAATGTCTTGAAGGGAAATCCTCTGGTATATATATATATATATATATATATATATATCATTTTTTAGAAGGTGCAAAAGCTTGTACTATGAATAAGGAGCGAGATGTCCATTATGCAAACTACATACACACACGCCATCATGGGGTTTGGGTTTGGGGTTGGATCTTAGTGTATGTAGGGTTTAACCTATAAAAGATGTTTTTTTAGAGAAAATTTATACCAAGATTTTTACATAATATCTCAATACATCTATTTTTAAAATATTTTGTCAAGACAATTTTGGAAGTACTTCTAGATAATATTAGAATATTTTTTTTATCCTCTCCTTGCGGGATAAGAAAAAATATTACAAAATATTCTTTTTTTTTGCTGTTCCTGCTTATTTTTCACTAAAGTTTCTTTCCCATATAAATAAATGTCTTATCTTTCCATTTAGTGTACATTTTAATGCAAAATAAACTTCTATAAAAAATCCTAGTCTTCTTCTTAATGTAAGTCTCGAGTGTAAATTGTTATGTTAAGTTCATATATTTTTTTCGGATGTTGCGGAATACTCTAATCGCGGTTGTACCATGGAATTCAAAAATCACATGGAACCTTTACATGTTACAAGAGATTTATTGATTTAACAATTGCGAATGCGTCAATTTTCTTAACAATTGCTTAGACGTTATATCGTTCTATAATATTGTTTTCAATTATTTTGTATTGTGGTTTCAATCAAGATTTCCCCATTCCTACATTTATAATAGCTTTTCATGGATTAAAGAGTTTAGATATTCAAATATATTTTTAGAAAAGCACTCAAAACTTATAATTCACTACTAATCTTCTTTTATTTAAAACAAATTATCCTATTCTTTTCTTACAAACTACAATGAAATTCTAAAACACCCTTTTAAACAACAAAAATTAGAAGCCATATTTTTCATAAGTCTTAGCCGATAGAGGAAAATGAGAGATTTTTTTGTGCATGCCCCGGTGGCTTTCGTAGCACCGGCACTAGAATTCTCTTCCAATAATATATGCTTCTTTATTATATGGAGTTATGGTTTTGTTATGTTTATTTCTTTTTAAAGTGTTTGAGAATATTTTTGTTTTCTTTCTGCTTTTGTAATCGAACAAAAGAATATGATTTGTTATATGAAATTTTTTTATTGTGTAGGCAATGAATGTGATTGTAGTCCGTTGTAATATCGGAAAGCACTTCGATTGTTAAAAAGCGTGGAACAAGATCATATTGATATCCATATAATGCCAAAATCCAACCAAATTTTAATATGGACTCCATCATTGATTTTCTTGTAGTCGTATCTATTAGTTCATATTTTCTAACGGGTTAAAAGTACTTTTTAAGAGATTGTTTTGTCTTTCTTGATACAATGGATTGAATAAAAAAATTTAGACAATAAAAACAATAACAAAAATTAGAAGGCGTCTCACATTTAACCGTTGATTGTGTTTTCTATGAAATAGTATCCATGTGATACACAGCACGGAAGTAGAAACACAGAAACAAACCTAAAAATGTTATTTTCTTCAATATACACAAAACGAACACACACTCAGAAAAAAAGACAATCCGACCACAAATTACTCTGAACGAAAGAAAATGTATCACACTCAAAAAGTACATGGAACATCGAGTAGTCCACTGAAAAGCTGACAGCTTCTCAGCAACTGCCAAACTAAATCATGCCAAAATTTTCGGGTTTTTGCACACAGAAATTGAGACAGTAACATTTCATTATGGAAAGGGTTGGCCTGTGTTTTTCAGTCGGTTTCAGCTTTGTGTCTTTATGTCTAAAGAGGTCCATTCTAAAACAAATATCAATTAGGTATATTCTGTGCAAGGTTCTAGTCTTCCAGTTAATTAATAATTCAATATATATTCATACGAATAAAGTTTTTGCTAGATAACAAAGGAACAAAAGCATCTTATACCAAAAACATATCATATGCCCACACGCATTATTATCTCATATCGTCTCTTAAAGGCCACAAGAACATTACCTTTCCCTCTCACATGGACCACACATATGTAATTATGTATTCCTCCACATCCAAGAATACTGTTTGTGACCATTTAGTTATGTATTCCTCCACATCCAAGAATACTGTTTGTGACCATTTCTTTGGATAGGGCCAAAGGTTGTAGTCACTAGAGGCTAGAGATGTGCGTGCAAATGAATGTTTGAACTTGAAGTTTTGGTTGAAAGTTCATAATTTTTTTCCATAAAATGTTGAAATGTTGGAAAGTTTAATCGGAATATGTTTGAGTTCATTAAGTGATTTACGAGGAGGCACCACGAGATTCAGGTCTAATAAGTAACACTCATTACTGACTTCTAATACAAAGAGTTCGCAACTTTGCAGTTTGTTTCTACTAGTCTCCCATGACAAGTTCAATGGCGTAATTGTCTCTTTCCTTTCATGTACCATCAATAAAACTGTTAAAAGGCCCAATGACATAAATGACCAACAGCTCTAAATCATTTTGAGTCCTGAATATAATACTAAGTTTAATCTTCGACAACATCAATTCTATAATTAGTAAACGGCCACCAATTCCAATACACAATTTCATCAGTTTCTTAAGAGTCTATCTATTATAATAAGGCCAGAGTAATATGCACATGAAATAAATAAACACAAGTTTCTCTTTCAAATTTTCTAGAACAAGAAAACGAGTAAACTAATCTTTTTTATTACAAGAATCCTTTAAGATAACCCATCCTAAGTTAAAACTCATCATAGAGTATAAATTTTGATTTACCAGGATCACCTAACCCCGAGCTAAACTCTTCATGTATCTAAACTTCAATCATTTTGGAAACTCGTCAATGTGGGAACCGAAATTCGCACTGTCAATTTTCTGTAATCGGGGAAAGCTAGGAAACCCTAACTTTCCCTGAAGTCTCAATTTTTTTTCTAAGACACACATAAAACAGTCAATTACACGTAAAAACAAACAAAAAACAAAAGTGAATCGAAAAAGAGAGTAAGAGAGATCTTATTCCAAATCTGTGTATGAACGATTACAACATGTAAGAGCCTTTGGCCACAAGAACTGCCGGCGAGTTCCCTAATTCTATCAACCTAAGACTGCAAAAACCTAATTAAGTCACAGCTCGATAACAAAAACGAAAATATGCCTAAATTACTTTGAGTGCTAAGTTTTCTAAGAAAAGTTTTATCTTTCATCTTATGCCTTGGCTCTCCTTATATATCCCTCCAAGGCCGGTCTTCTTTTTCCCTTTCTGCCCTTGATCCGAGTATCATTTTGCAAAAAAAATTCCTTATCCTCTCGATCTTCATGTTTATCCCGAAAACTTGACATTAATCTTCTTTCAATTTATTTTCTGTGAAATTCAAGTAAACCATCATAGTAGCTAGGCTCCTTCTCGTCTAGAATTATAGATGGGCCTTTGTCGCATTTTGGACCTCTTCTTTGGCCGTTTCGACGTTAGCATTTTTATAATTTCTTTCGGAGAAATTGCCCTTTGTATGAAGCTGGTTCTAGTAATTGTTAGTTTTCTAAGGCAATACGAAATAATAATATAGTTGAGATAACAACTTTGTGGTTTATACGATTAATTTTGAACTTTTACGAAAGACGAAACTTTGTGGTTTTATTGTAAATTTAAATGGTGAATTCAATTGAGATGAAACAAGGATCAATTTGATTGCAACTTCGAGAGCTAATGCCATGCCTTCCTTAAGACGGGGAAGTGAGTACAATGGATCATGCCCGCCCTAGGGTGAGGCCTCACCTCGACCTCGGATTTAATCCGGATCGTACCCGCCCTAGTGCGGGGAGTCTTGGACCTGATTATGCCTGCCCTAGGGCGGGGAGGATTGGACCTGATTGTGCCCACCCTAGGGCTGGGAGACTTGACCGGATTGTGCCTGCCCTAAGGTGGGGAGGTTAGGATCAGATCGTGCCCGCCGTAGGGTGGGGAGCAGATCGTGCCCTCCCTAGGGTTGGGAGCGGATCGTGCCTGCCTAGGGCGGGGAGCTTTGGTTGGATTGTGCCCGCCTTAGGGCCGGGAGGCTCGGACCGGATCGTTCCCACCCTAGGACAGGGAGGCTCAAACCGGATCATGCCCTCTCTATGGCATGGAGGCTCGGACCGGATCATGTCCACCCTAGGGCGAGGAGCTTTGATTGGATCATTCCTGCCCTAGGGCGGGGAGATCGGATTGTGCCCGCCCTAGGGCAGGTAGGATCGTACCGAATTGTGCCCGCCCTAGGGCGGGGAGACTTGGAACGGATTGTTCCCATCCTAGGACAGTGAAGCTTGGATCAGATCGTACTCGCCCTAGGGTGGGGAGGTGGATACGATGCTTGGGTGGTTCCGTCTTGATGAGACATGATCGCAGATTGAGATAGTCGAGATGATGAGAAGTTATAGTGATTTCCTATATTTTTTAAATCTCGGGAGCCGTTCATTTAAAGATTGGATAATCTATGTCGAGGACTTGCTCATCTGAGTTCTTTAAGAATCACAAAAAAAAATTATTCTTTCGTTTTCTTTTTATTCAAGAAAGGAAAACTTTTCAGTTATTGTTTGCATGCACTGTTTCCGTCGTAATCGATTTTGACCCCAATAGTCAGCAAGTATTTCAGCACTAAAGCACACCACTAATCCAAAATGCTTGGTCACACCACTAATTTTATAGAATTAAATAAAATATATTATAAAAATAGATAAAAATCTTTCCAAGATTCTAATTTTATATATATATATATATTATTAAATATTATTTTTTAAAAAACAATCTTAGTTTTTACATATAATTAAATTAATATTTAAAATTAAATATTGTATTCAAATAAAAATCTAAAAATTTATGAAATTTGATTTTAAATATAAATTAAATTTTAAAACTTTTATTTCTGCATATGGTGTAAGAAAACACCTAGTTGTATACATAACAAGTTCTTGCTCCTCAAATTTATTTAAAGGCAACTTACTCAACTTTTTTTTCTCTTAAGGAATAATTCTCTTTTCTTTTCTTCTTCAAGATATCACTTACACTTAATGTAAACTTTTCAAGAAATATGTTACACATTTTACAAGTTTAACAAGCCTACAAACATAAAAACACCAACTCCAATCCAGCCCATCTCTATGACATACACATGTACTATCCATGTAGTATTTTGCGCACTGATACATTGTATACATCTTCAATTACTCACTTTTGACTATGTATGTAAACTATTCAACTTTAAATAGAAAACCATGTCTTTAAATCTCCCACTATGAGTCATATCATGGTCAAAAAATTAATGAGAAGATCACCACCCTCCAAATTGAGGATGAAATCCCATTGCACTATTGTTGAATCTGAAATCGGTGATCTTGAGCGATTATCGATTTCGATAGTGAGTTTTGGCAAATAGATGATTTAGAGAACAAATCAAGTCTTTATTGAATGAATTTGAGTGTTTATTTGAAGAATAAAGCAAGAACAAGGAAGTCGAAGGAAACCCTAGTTTCTAGGCTTATTCTCCAATGTATGTGTGTCCTTCTTCAATTTGACTTTCTCTACATATATACGCCTGAAAGTCGGTTCTGGGCCCTATGGGCCGACTTTGAAACTTATCTTTGGGCCGAGATCTCGTCAAGATGGGCCTATGGGGGTAGATGCAATCTATCCCCAACAATAAGTCCCCCCCAGTTCATCGAAAATGACATCTCGATTCTTTCCGATGAATTTCTACGAATGGGTCCATTGATGATGTGATCTCGGTTATCGGTCTTGCGAGATCGTCTCCAGTTTTGTCGTAACCTATCTCGGTACGTTTATTTTTTTTTGTAACAGCCACGCGCTCTTCTTCCATGTTTTCTCGAGATTCGGAGTTAGTGGGACACGTGTCATCGTCCATAGGTCTTTAGACCTAATTATGACGACTGCTCGTCTTCCGCACCAAGTTGTTTATAAAAGCATCCCTTCATTCCTTATTCTTCTATCTACTTGCTGCTTCAATCGATTAAGGTATTTCCCCGTTCTCTCTGACTTCTCTCTTCTTTCTCTCTCTTGAACACAACATTCCGATCAAGATGTCTTCTCCTATCCGCCGTTGCTCGCTGAAGGGAAAGGCGATTGCCACCGCCTCTGACTCCGACAATGATAGCTCTCCGCGACTCCTCGGTCAAGGAGCGATTACGCTCGGAGGAATGGCTCCGAGACCGACAAGTGACGATTTGGCAGAATTGAACGAGAATGAGCGCAGCATCGTTCAATTTAGCTTGGATCTGGAGGAAAGAGAGGCCTCAGGTCAGGCTGCTATAGATGACGCGACTGAACAAATGATACCGAGTTCGTAACCAGAAAAGCTTCCTCCTACCGCCAAGGATAAGACCGCAGCCGAGAAGGAAATAAGCCTTCACTTAGCCGACTTGCTTCCGATGCGCTGGACTGGAACCGACTTCGAATTCGACGAAGAGATTGATCCGGAGCAGGAACATCGCCTCAGTACTAAGAAGAACCAACGATGGGAGAACCACTTCCCCACCTGATCTACGTTCAAGAGTGTTCGTAGATTGGTTCTTCAGACCAATCCGCCTGCAGGGATTTCGTTCCTTATCCCGGCAGACCATCAAAGACCATGGACCCCCCTGCAGGATATGCATGCGTCTACGAGTCATGGTTCACCAATTGTTCATTGTGGTGGCCTCTTCCCGAGTTTCTGACGACTTATTGCCACCGGAGGAGGATAGCCCTTGGCCAGTACACGGCCAACGGGATTAGGATCTTGGTTACACTTACCGTTCTTGCCGCCGAGTTGGGTATTTCGATGTCGGTTCGACTTTTTGAGGAGCATACGACACCGAGTATTACGGCAAAAACATGGTTTTTCTACGGGAAGATGGTCCCAAAGTACAATGTAATCACCGGGAAGCCGTCGAAAGTAAACTTCTGGAACCGGGACTACTTCTACGTCAAGATCAACGACGCTTCTTTTGAATACCCCTCCATAGTTTTGAATGTCTATTTCAATGCTAACATTGGCATGACTCCGAGATCTGAATTTACTGCACTTCTACTGATCCACTTCATCTGTTTTCTTTTTGGTGCAGATCGGCTCTCTAAGTGGTCGCAAGGTGGTACCGGATCTTTCCTCGAGGAAGTAGAAGCTATTAGAACTTTGAGTCACCAACACTGGCCTGATATCAGCGAGACCCGCATTCAAGCTGCTTTAAAGAGAATTAGCCGAGGTAATCTATTCTTCAATTGTGCTTTACTTATCGACATCATTGTATATGCTGACGACATGTCTGTATCCGATGCAGCTACTGACTCCTCGCCAAATCGTATTTCCAGAATGGGAAAGATAAACCTTGCGTCTCTTCCTTCGCATGCTGATACCATTGGAACCCCAGTCCATGAGAACGACTTACCAGGGTCCGGCCGACCTACCAAAAGAAGAAGGTCTGCAACTGCCGAGGAAGAGATTTCGAGGAGCAGCCCAACCCGATCTTCCGTGACTGAAGAGCCACAGCAAAATGCGGAAAATGTTGGCTGACTTGAAGGTCTCTGTGACGAGGAGATACTTGTGCTTTCTCCCGCTATCCCTGCTATTACTACCGAGGTGCCGACATGTGAGCACCAAGCAAGCCCCCAGATGGTGGAGACTCGATGCGAGGAACCTACCAAACCAGTTTTGGCGGGTGGTGAAGAAGGAATCAGATATCCTCATGTCATGGATTTCCGATATCGGCACCTCTCTGTTTCCTTCGTTGAAGACAACGAGGCGCCGGCGCGCTTATTCCGCCAAATCCAACTAAAGAGGAGGGGAATACCCGAGTTGGAGTAACTCTCGCAGAGCAATCGGTACCGCGAGATGACCCGAGCAGGAGCCATCGTAAGTGCCTCAACTTTTCACCGTTGGTCGGTCTCTCCTCTGCTAACCTTGTTGTTTTTTATTTTCACTCAGTTCTTCGGAAGTGCTAATCTCATGGTTAGAGATTATGAAGCCAAGCTGAAGGCTCAAGACGAGAAGATTGCGTCCAAAACCGGAGCCCTGAAGAAGAAGAGAAAAGAGATCGCCGAGCTGGTTTACAAATGCGGCTCGTACGAAGAGCAAATCAGCACTTTGACCGCTGAGAAGATTGAAGCCGCAGAGCGTGCAGAAGCTCTTTCAAAAGAGCTAGAGGAGCTCAAGGCTCTGAATGGGGGCCTCGAGACCGGGTGCCAGAACTTGGAACAGGAGAATGCCGAGATCCTAGCCAGGTTCGAGACGACGACCAGAAGATTGAGGGAGTCTCGAGAGCTCGAGGTCAAGAGAGAAAGACTCCGGGTTGAATCTTCCTTGAAGAATTAAATCGCGCCGGTGTACGACAAGATGCACCAATTCGTCGAGGAGCAACCATTGATCCAATCCAAGTTGGCTCTGTATTCCAAAGCAAAAGGGATCCGAGAGAGCCTCGAGAAGATCGACTCCCAAGGGTTATCGATGGAGGAGATTCTCCAACAGGCCAGGGCCGACGAGGCGAAATATCAAGAGGAGCTTCAAGGGATGGAGGTTGTCAAAGCCTCGGAGATCGACCTTACCTTGATTGGAATCAACGAGCATGGCGCCAATATGGCGGTGTTCTCTCCCCAAGACATTGAAGATCTCCGATCCGGATAAGATGTCGTACTTTTATGTATTTTCCTTTTCTTTTTCTGATGTAAAAACTTATTGCCGAGTTCGGCTTTTTCTTTTAATTTATGAAGTATAAGTTTTTTATGCGATTTTTATTACGAAGCTTAAGAGCATCAACCGAAATGATAATCGTGCCAATGTCAACATTTCGTGTTACTTACTAGGTGAACAAATAGGAACTATCTCGTCAGATAGACCGACAATGTCACCATGTAAAGTCTAGGAAGAAACATACTTAAAACCCTTCAAAGTGGTTCAAATAGTTTTTCCTTTTATCTACTGTGATATGATATCATTCGATTTTTGAATTCTTAAGTGTCTGATCAGGACATAAGAGTAAGTAAGTCCATTCAGCGTGGTGTCCTACTGTGGATTACGTGCCGACTTTCTGTTCTTTTGAAGAAGAGAAGGTGACTAATTTCGACGAGAACCGAGTTAGGTTTAATCGAATAATGATCAAGGGGAGATCGTCATGCGAATATGCATAAATATATTCATATATATAATATATATATATATTTTTTTATTTTTTTTTGTGACTGATCCCGGTTAAAGGCTGCCTACGTACCCGAGAAGGGATCAAGTCATTCGTAGTTCTTTTTTTTTTTTTGTGACTGAACCCGGTTAAAGGCTGCCTACGTACCCGAGAAGGGATCAAGTCACTCGTAGTTCCCCTTCCTTCCTCTAGGCGCCGAAATAACGCTTCAAGTTGATTGAGTTCCAGGATCTCGGTATTTGTTCGCCAGAGGATGTTTCGAGTCGATAAACTCTTGGTTTGACCACGTGTGTTACTTTGTAGGGTCTTTCCCAGTTAGTGCCGAGTTTACCTGCTCTCCACTCTTTGGTATTTTAAAAGACTTTACGGAGGACGAAGTCGCCAAGTTGTATTGGGCGCGATCGGACTTTTCTGTTGTAGTAGGATTCGGCGAGATGTTGATAGTTTTGAATCCGTAATAGGGCCTGATCCTGACATTCTTCGAGTTGATCAAGAGCGTCAATCATCATTTCGTGGTTGATATCTTGATGTTGAGGGAGCTTTAGTCTTCTAAAGCTGGTGACATTGACCTCGGCTGGGGCCATTGCTTCGACGCCGTACGCCAGGGAAAAGGGAGTTTTTCCTATAGCACTTCGGGGCGTCGTGCGATGGGACCATAGTACTCCCTCCAATTTGTCTGTCCAACGTCCTTTCTTAAGATCAAGCCGCTTTTTGATTCCATCTATAATGACTTTATTTGTTGTCTCCGCTTGCCCATTCCCTTGCGGATACCTGGGAGTTGAGAAGCTGAGGCGAATTCTCCACTTCTCGCAGAACTCGCAAAACTTGGTAGAGGTAAACTGACTTCCATTGTCGGTTTACAATCTCTTAGGGTAATCCGTGTCGACATATGATGTATTTCCAGACAAAACTCTGGACTTCCTTCTCGGTGATTTGGACATAAGCTTTTGCTTCAACCCATTTTGTGAAGTAATCGGTCATGATGAGCATAAAACGTCTTTGTCTAGAGCTCGGCAGGGGACCGACGATATCCATTACCCATCGCATGAATGGGTACGGCGCCGATGATGTCTTCAACAACTCGGTGGGAGAGTGTATGTTAGGGGCATGTCGTTGACATTTGTCCCATCGGGACGTGTATTCTTCGCAATCATTAACCATGGTTGGCCAGTAATAACCTTGGGCTTTCAGTTTTAATGCGAGAGACCGACCTCCACCGTGGTTACCCCCTTTGCCTTCGTGGGTTTCCATCATGACGAGCTCTGCGTCCTCCTTTCCGACGCAAGGAGTAGTTTGTTTGCCGTCCATCGGTGTAACCTACCGTCTATTGATACGTAATTCGAGCTTTTTGCTTTAAGTCGACATGATTCCCATTTGTCTGCAGGAATTATTCCTCTGTCGAGGTAATCAAGAAAGGATGTCTGCCAGTCGTTACCAGCTTGTTCCTGGGAAATGATCTCGGCGGTGTTGGAAGAGATAGCTAGAATATTATCACCACTGGGTAGTGTGATACTCGTTCTTTCTATTGTATGTATCAGGATCTTTCTTCTGATTTGATTTCGTTGACTACTCCCCAACGCGGCAAGTGCGTCTGCGAAGCAGTTCTCTTCTCGAGGACCGCAGAGATTTGCTTTGTGTTTGCTTCGATACCTCGATGGGTCACGATATATCCGAGGAATTCGCCTGAGGTGACTCCGAAGGTGCATTTCGCCGGATTGAGCTTCATCCCGTATTTGTTCAGGGTCTCGAAGCACTCAGAAAGGTGTTGGATATGATCATTTGCGATAAGCGACTTGACGCGCATATCGTCGATGTAAACCTCCATAGTGATTTCCAACTTGTCGGCAAACATTCTTTTGACGAGTCGTTGGTAGGTGGCTCCTGCATTCTTGAGTTCGAAAGGCATTACTCGGTAGCAGTATGTTCCTCTGTCAGTGATGAACGATATTTTTTCACGATCATTAGGGTGCATCATGATTATAACCCTAAAATGCGTCCATGAAGGAGAGTAGTTCATTTCCGGAAGTAGATTCCACCATCTGATCTATATGAGGCAGTGGAAACTGTCTTTTGGACAGGCTTTGTTCAGGTCGGTGAAGTCGATGAAAACTCACCATTTCCCATTCTTCTTTTTGACGACTACCATATTAGCTAACCAATCTGGGTATTTTACCTCGGCAATAGATCCTGCTTGGAGAAGCCTGTCGACCTTATCGTTGACTGCCTTTGCTCTTTCGGGCCCAGTTTGCGTCGTTTCTGCTTAATTGGTTTGTAAATGGAATCGACATTTAATCGATGAGCTGTAACAGCGGGATCGATACCGGGCATGTCGGCAGTTGACCAGGCGAACGTTGATTTATTCTCACAAAGGAAAGCAGTCAGTTCTGTTGCCAGGTTGTCGCTAAGTTTAGATCCTATCCCGACGGTTCGATCTGGATTTTCAGCGTCGATGCCGACTTGGATCGTTTCCTCTTTGGAAGGGGATACTTTCTTTTCTGGTTCGATGGCGTAGGCGACTTGATTGTTTTTGAAATCGGTGATCAACATACTTCGAGCCATGCGTTGGTTCCCAGCGAGCGTGAAGATTTTTTCTTCTTTGGTAGGAAACTTGACGCATTGGTGGTATGTCGATGGAACCGCTTTCATTGAGTGTAGCCAAGGCGTTCCTAGAATTACATTGTACTGGGTCTCAGTATCGATCACGGAGAATTTGATGAGTTTGTTCACTCCTCCTACGAACACGTTAAGGCGGATGGTGCCCAGTAAGGTAGTTGACGATCCATTGAACCCTGTGAGCGCGCGTGAGGAAGGTTTGATGTCTTTGAGGTCGATCATCATTTTAATCAATGTCTGTTGAACGATGAGATCGACAGAGCTTCCGGTATCGACGAGGACTCGGGTGACTTCACAAGTACCGATCTGTAGTTCGATTATCAGAGGGTCGTTATGTGGATGATCGATATCGGTAAGGTCAAGTTCAGAAAATGTGATAGGTGTTTCCACTTCACGCTTCACCGGCCAGCGATGAGCACTCACGGCTTTGCGTTGATACTCCTTGATGGCTTTCACTGAACTGTTGCATACGGGAGACCCTCCCAAAATGACATTGACTCAGCGGAAAACACTGGGTCGCTGGTCCGATAATGATTTCCTGAGATCTGCTCGTGCCGCGCTTGTGTTGGATTTGAGCTTCTGGCGGAGGTCTTCGTTTGACAGCTTAGACTTCTTCCTCTGGAGGAGGGTGTCGCGCATGTCGGTAATGGGACGCTTTTGCTGGAGATGCTCTCGTAGATCTCGGTGGTCGGTGTTTTTAGGAGATGGTGTTAAGGGACGTGCCGAGATAAGATTGATCCGACGTGCCACTTGTGGTCTTTCGTCTTTGGTATCAGTATCATCTCGCTGTCTCGGCGGAGCCGCTGCATCTCGGTCTTCTTGTTGGACTTCTTGTGCCTTGGTGTTATTTTGTTTATTCTTTGTCCAACTTCCTTTTTTCCTCGCCTGTTTGGCTTTCGGCGGGTCGGGAGTGACGACACCATTCTTAAATGCCGAGAACAGAGCCTATGCGAGTTGTTTGCATTCCTTTGTATCATGACCCTTAGCTTTGTGGTAAGTGCAGAACTTGGTTTCGTCGTAGGTTAGGGGTTTTCCCTCTAGTGTTCTGTCCCACACATTCCACGGTCGCTCGGTAGGTGCTGTGGACGAAGTAGCTCCTGGCTCCTCGGCTACCGAATAAACTTTCCCTTTCTTGTCGTTATTGGGTTGATGCTGCCGCGGTTCCTGAGTGACAGAAGCCGTCTTTGAGGTTAACTGGGCTTTTAATGCGTTTTGTTTTGCTGTATAAGCCGCGTTGTCCTCTTCCATCCGTATGAAACAGTTGGCTCTGTGGAGGGTGTCCTCCAGAGTAATTGTACTGTTGGTGTATAGGTCAGATCGGAAGGATGATCTGATCCATAATGCATTACGTAATGCCTGCACTGCAGTTTTGTCTGGGACATCGACTTTTGAGACGAGGTTCTTGAACCGCTCCATGAAGTCTTGGAGAGATTCTTTCTGGCCCTGAGCTATTTTCCAAAGATCGGTGGCAGAGGCTCCTTGACGGATGTACATGGAGTAATGCTTAAGGAACTTGGTATAAAGTTCTTTAAAAGTGCTAATGGAAATAGCGGTTAGCCGAGAAAACCAAGTGAGGGCCGGTCCTGCCAGGCTTTCGACGAAGAGTTGGCAGTAGTCGGCATCTCGTTCTTCCGCAGTAAAATAGGCTCGGCCTATAGAGATGTTGAAGCTAGTCATATGATCGCTAGGGTCAGAATTGCCGCGAAAAGAAGGTATATGGAGTTTATCCTGGTGTCAAACTCGGATGTCGGTTATCTTTTGGGTGAAGGAAGTTTTCTGAGTTGCTTCTAGAACTCGATTGATTTCCGGCGCGAAACTGGTGGCTTGATGAATTTTAGATGACATATCTTTGATTGTCCCTTGAAGACGTTGGAGTTCTTCGTTGGTCGCCTGATCGGTTACTTGGTTGCGCACAGTAGTTTGGAAGAGACGTCGTCGAGCGGTATCTGGATCTTGATCGTCGGCCTGCGCTGGAGGAAGACAAGCAGCGGCGATTGTGTCTAGATGTTCTTGAGTCGCTTTGTTTGCGGCTTCTTGCTGGTCAAGGCGTTGAACCACGGCGGCGAGAGACGCGAGGACGGTGTTTAAGTCGACTGGATGTTGACCTGGTGGATTTTTCAGAGATCCTGTCATTATCTTGATCGATGTTCTTGATCGTTACTATCAGCCTAGTCCCCACAGACGGCGTCAATTGTTGAATCTGAAATCGGTGATCTTGAGTGATTATCGATTTCGATAGTGAGTTTTAGCAAATAGATGATTTAGAGAACAAATCAAGTCTTTATTGAATGAATTTGACTTTGACACTTATCTTTGGGCCGAGATCTCGTCAAGATGAGCTTATGGGGGTAGATGCAATCTATCCCCAACAACTATCTCCATAATGATCAAGTCTCATAGACCAGATATTCTCGAGCCTTAATTCTCCATGATTAGTTCCTTGAACAAACTTGAAACAATCATGTCAAACATGTCCTTAAACTTTACATGAATAACACATTGGAACATGACACATCATACCATAAGCTTACTCTATCTAATTCTTCTCCCTCAACAACTTGAAACAGCTTGGCCTATTGTTCCCAACAACACCACAATGATGACAAACATGCCGAAACTTTTGTTGGGATGTAGTTTTCAAATCAGAAACTTTACTTTAGCAGTTGCTGTAGGAGTCACATTATTCACCTCAGTTGCAGTCTTTCCATTTGTTGCATTCCTCGCACACACCTTAACCTCTGGTTTTATAGCAGACGTAGCTACAACCTCAATTTTTCCCACTGATACAAAAATACCTTCAACTTTAGAAGATGTCACTTGAATCCAAGACCATATCGATCACTTTCCCAATACTAAAAAGATAATCTACATGCTTCGTTCCATTCTTCAGCATCCTTATACCTTTCTAATTGTCTGCAAGTTTAGTACTAGCATGTCGTGTTTCTTCTTCTTTATCTGAGGCACACTTAAGTGCCGCACCAACTTGAGATTCTAGCTTGATTTTCTCCTTAGCCAACACTGACTTCGTACTTATACTCCCATCATCATCATCACCATCACTTTCAGATGCACATTCTAAAGCTAATGCAGATTTTGTTGGAAAAATCAACTCCAAAGTTGTGAACGCTAGAAAATTATTTAGCTGCTCACTACCATTTGAATCACTTCCAGATTCACTCTTGATGTCTCTCTTCTTCTTTCGCTTCAGTAAATTTGCACATTCAGCCCGAACATGCCCGAATCCATTGCACTCAAAGCATTGTATCTTTGATGATGATCTTCCCAAATCACTTCTTCTTCCAGTCTCTTTCTTGCCTTCTCTTTGCTTCAAATACTTATCAAAGTTTCTTGACATCATCACCACAGGATCTTTAAAAGGTGAACCCTTGAAAGAAATTCGATGTGGATCTTATTCCTTCTTATCCTTTTGTCGTATGATTCCCAATTCAAAAGCTTCAAGAATCCCAAAAAACTCATCAAAAACCATACAATTTATGACGAGCTTCTTTTACTGCAAAGATAGTTGACTCAAACTTCAATGGCAGCGATCTCTTCAATTTCTTCACTAACTTCTTGTCTTTGTATTGCTTTCCAAGCACAAAGAATTTATTGCAAATGTCACACAACATTCTAAAAATTCGTCAACAAGTACTTAAGCACCCAAGCACACCACTAACCCCAAATGCTTGATCACACAAACACCAAACAAAGTTCTCTCAGTTTTTTTGATTTTGCAGAGACAACTTTCTTCACATAGATACTTTTCCTTGTATATATAACCCAAACTTACTCCTCAAATTCTTCTAAAGGCAACTTTAACAATTTTTCTTTTTCTCATAAGGAATAACTTTCTTTCCTTTTCTTTTTCAAGTAATCTCATTTATATTTAATGTAAATTTTCCAATAAATATAGTACTCATTTTCCAAGCTTAATGAACCCATCAACATCACAAAATACGAACTCCAACCCAATCCATTTTCATGACATACACATCTATTACTCTTATAATACTTTTTGTCAAAAATTTCCTGTACTACAGAATGTACATCTTCATATGTTTATCTATACACTTGACCGTTAAGTGTTTATTCATTTGTGGTTTTCATGTTATGCTCAACTTAGGAGTAAAATAATCCTAAGTTTCTTAATGGGTTACAGTTTATTGATTTAGATATATATATATATATATATATATATATATATATACACTACATCGTTGGTCCATGAGCTAAGTATCTTCCAGATTGTAGCCAGTAGACCTATGTTCCATAAGATTTAGATATCTCTCAGAAAATGAAAGGAGAAATAAAATGTTACATCGTCAATGGTAGGGAAACCAAAACAATGAAGTGCATATCCCTGCATTAAAAGCCACATAGCTTAAATGCAATATAAACATTAAATGCAACGTACAAGACACATAACTTAGTTGAGCGCATAGCCAAGACGTCCTTTTAACATGTAAATCTGTATAAATATAAAGACATATATATTCACTAATAAAAGAAAACCGATAGCCACGATTTTCTGTGGTTATATGAAAGCATAGTCACAAAAAAAACATGAGAAAAACCATGTGGCTATACATTTTTAGTAAATTTCGATCGTGGTAAAATCGTTGCAAAAGATCATGATCTTACCACAAACATTTTGTGACTAAAAATACCATATTTTGTTACTAAAAATACCACATTTGCTACGGACTTTTGTAACTAATATGTCACAAAATATTAACGATTGGTTTCAAAAATATTTCCATTAAATTGTCATGATATATTTTGTGGCAAACTGCCACAAAATTGTAACATCCTCAAACCCATCAACCCAAAAATCTTTTAATTTTAAGGGAAGCCTATAAGGTTTACAGTCCATTTGACAAACCCTAGGGGTTTCACCTTCCTTTCTTAAAAAAAGAGGCTTCCCCTTCTCATTTTCTTCATCAGAGAAAAACAGCGAAGCTCTGCAGAGATTTCCGGAGGCTCGTAAACCCTAGCCGCCGGCCACTTTTTCCGAGCAGCCACCGTCGCCAGCCACCTTCTGCCACCGTTTCTGATTTGCTCCCTCTTCTATTGTCTTTGTTGTTCGTTAGATATGTTCGGTAAGCTTTCGGTCCACATCTTCTTCCTCTTCCTTTCATCGATTTGTCACTGGGAGTGACAGATCTGATTCCTAATTCCTTTTTCCCATCTTCTATGGAGTTGATAGTGCAGATCTGTGTTTGTACGGTAAACTTCTTCTTCTCTTGGATCTAGATCTGTGTCATCGAGAAAGGCAAAGGTGAGGACCCGATGGTGAACCATTTTCAAGGTATATAATGTCTCGGGCTTTAGTCTCTTGTTAATAATGTCTAGATCTAGGTTTGATTTGTGTTGTTGTGATGAAAGCATGATGATTGATGATTGTGATGAAAGAACCTAGAGAATGATAGGTTGTTAAATGATTAACTGGTTGTGTGTTGAGAATGATTGAGATGTGTGATAAGAGTGGAAATGATGTGTGATAAGAATGAAAGTAACGTGAATGAGATGATGAGATGTGTGATAAGAATGAAAGTAATGTGAATGAGATGATAAGATGTGTGATAAGAATGAAAGTGATGTGATGAAAGTGGATGAGATGATGAGATCTGTGACCGCGGTAAGGCGGGGTTAGGTTAGCGGCGCCGGGTAAGATTGAGTCATGCCGAGTCTGGGAATTAGTGAATATGGTGAACGTGGACAGACGGGCAAGAGGAGCCTATGAGCTGTAGGCGAGATATTCACGTAGGAGCGGTGGGATCGTAGCCCAGTTTGGGCGTCCACGCAGGAATGCCGCGATGGAGGTGGGACCTCTATGAGCGTGCGATAGGTCCTAGAGGTCTAGGTTGATTGTTGTTTGTCGTATGCTAGACTTTATTAGCTTGTGACTTGTGTTTGTTGTGTTATGTGGTTTGAAATGAGTTTGTGGGTTTCTATAACCCACCCTCACTGAGTAATCAATACTCATCCCTCTCTTTTCAGGTATGATCGCGAGGGAGCATGAGTAAAAGTCCGCATGGTGCCATTACGGGATTTCTTTTTAGTTGTTTCAAGAGTTTTTCCTTACCTTTTTCTTAAAACTTTTGATATGTTTTATCGGCTTTCTTTAAGTTTGGGATATTTGTAAGACGATTGGAGTTGGAATAAGTTTTATTAGAAATGAAAGTGAATGGTTAAGGTTAAATGTAAGATCCTAGGGACAGGGATGTTACAATTGGTATCAGAGCGGGGGTTAAACCCATCCGGTTCTGTCCCGGGTGGGTAAGTTTAGGTCAAAAATGTTTATACTCGAGTTTCAAAGGAGTTTTCAAATGTTTTATGAAATGGGAAATGAATTATTTTTTATAAGTCGGTAGAAAGGCACCACGTGGACTGAAGCTCCTAGCTTGCTCGATAAGGTAATAAATTCCGAGGTAATCAGAGGTTGATACTTATCCAATTGTCACAGGATGCCACCCAAGAATGCCAGAATTGCTCTAGGAACTACGACTGCTCAAAGGGCAGCACAACGTGCTGCTAGGTCTGAACCCCGAGCATCTCGCGAATCAGGGAACCAAGTCACCGATGAACCTGAGGTCGGAAACCTTGCCGGTGGAGTACCCGCGAATGAACCAGGTGCAACAAATGCCGTGAATGCTGCCGTCTTGGAGGAACTACGAAGCTACCGAGAGGCTTACGGTGGCCGTTTTCCGAATGGTGGTGTTGCAGCAGAGAATGCACCTGTACCGCTACCACAAGGACTGAGTAGGAACCCGCCAGCACCACCAGCACCAATGCTTGTTCAAGGGCCTACCTGCTGGGACATGATGAGACACATGAAAGACATGCAGATGGAGTTCTTCAGTGGAAAGTTTGATGCAATATGGGCAGATAACTGGAGGAGACAACTAGAGAGAAACTTCACTTCGGCTCGATGTCCACCAAAGTACCACAAAGACTTGGTGGTCCATCACCTCAAGGACGATGCCCTCGTTTGGTGGGAGGGATTTGTAGAAAGGGTACATGGACTGCAAGAGCTGGCCTGGAATGATTTCCTAGATGCTTTTAACGGGAAATATTTTCCCCGAGAGGCCCTGGAGCAGATGGAAAGCAAGTTCCAGGATATTCGACAGGGGACGAGGAATGTAAGAGAGTACGGAGAAGAGTTCAATCGCCTAAGGAGGTTTGCGGGAAACTACTTGAGTGAAAGGGAACTGATACGCCGATTCCTAAAGGGGATGAGAATCGAACTGAAGAATAGTTGTAACATACAGGATTACCGCGACATCCATGAATTTACTAAAAGGCTGCTGAACAGAAAGTTGGGTTGGAAGAAGAACGCAAGCTAAACCATTAATGCCATAGAGGCCGACCCGTTAAAGCAAGTATGTGGGAAGTGTAGACGGAGCCACACAGGAGAGTGCTGGCAAAAGGTGTGCTACCAATGCGGCCAAGTAGGACACGTCAGGAGGTACTGCCCTAATGGGAGGCAAGGTCAGCCCGTGGAAGCTCGTGGTGGCGTATGCTTCCGGTGTGGGATGAATGGACACCATTCCAGGGACTGCATGACACAACTAGCAAGGGATGCTGCTGGGGCAGCGGAACCAAGGGTGTGTGCAGCTGGGGATCACGAAGGCGTAGAACAAATTGTGGGTATGCTTTCGACCAAATCTCTTATTGTGGAAGTATGTTTAGCACGTTCTTGATAGAGTCTAGTGGCTCAGAATTAGTAAATTATGTAAGTTTTGTCGAGGTTGGAAGAGTGGCGGCACACACTCTCTCTGACACTGCAGCGACACATAGTTTGTGAGTCCAAAGCTCACTAGTTATTAGATTATTTTTTTATAAGGGTGACTTCAAAGCAGAGTCCATCGAGTTGAGACCACTAGAGCCGAGAGAATATCGACGTAAGGGGTGTATGTACTAGTGGTTGTCGCTGGTGTAAACCTTCCTGGAAACCCAATGGAGTTAGAGTTGAGCCAATATGAAGTGATCCTTAGGATGGATTGGTTGGACAACCATGTGGTAGACGATTGCGCCAAAGCATATGTTCATATTTCCTAAGAATAGAAGTAAATAATGTGCAACAAAATGAAGACGAAGACAAAGATGTCTACCATATCCATGGTGCATGTGAAGAGGCCATCTTACCCACCATCGAGATGGTGGGGGGAAGGCGAAGGCGCCTGAACTTTATAACGTACTTGTAGCACTCGTGTACACTGAGATAGTAGCTATCGCTTGAACATAAAGACTTAATGTACGAGCCTTATATGAGAGAACATGTTGGATCCCTATGTTGAACCAAAGTGGGAGAGAACTAGGATTTATAGCCCGAAATGATCCATGGAACTACTAAAAAAGCAGAATGATGTCATGTGGAATTAAAGGAAGTGCATGGCAATCTTAAGGTCATACCGACAAGTGCCATAAGGATCTGAAATCTTCCGAAGCGATAATAATATCTTAGGATTAGAATTTTAAGGAAAGTGATATGGAATGTAAGTTATGGATGATAAGGTTCTGGTACATATGGTCGCTTGTGTGAGAGGATTGAGGTGTTGGCATGTATGTTGCATATACTGAGTTGTTTACCCGTTTGGGGTTTGAGATGTTTAGGTTCGGAGTTTTGACACGCGGAATTCGGGGACGAATTCTAATAAGTGGGGGAGAATTGTAACATCTGCAAACCCATCAGCCCAAAAATCTTTTAATTTTAAGGGAAGCCCATAAGGTTTACAGCCCATTTGACAAACCCTAGGGGTTTCACCTTCCTTTCCTATAAAAAGAGACTCCCCCTTCTCATTTTCTTCATCGGAGAAAAACAGCGAAGCTCTCCAGAGATTCTCGGAGGCTCGTAAACCCTAGCCGCCACCCGCCTTTTCCGAGCAGCCACCGTCGCCAGCCACCTTCTGCCACCATCTATGATTTTCTCCCTCTTCTATTGTCTTTTGTTGTTCGTTAGATCTGTTCGGTAAGCTTTCGATCCACATCTTCTTTCTCTTCCTTTCAGAGATTTGTCACTGGGAGTAACATATCTGATTCCTAATTTCTTTTTCCCATCTTCTATGGAGTTGATAGTGCAGATCTGTGTTTGTACGGTAGACTTCTTATTCTCTTGGATCTAGATCTGTGTCATCGAGAAAGGCAAAGTTGAGGACCCTATGGTGAACCATTTTCAAATTATATAATGTCTCGGGCATTAGTCTCTTGTTAATAATTTCTAGATCTAGGTTTGATTTGTGATGGTGTGATGAAAGCATGATGATTGATGATTGTGATGAAAGAACCTAGAGAATGATAGGTTGTTAAAGGATAAACCGGTTGTGTGTTGAGAATGAATGAGATGTATGATAAGAGTGGAAATGATGTGTGATAAGAATGAAAGTAACGTGAATGAGATGATGAGATGTGTGATAAGAATGAAAGTAATGTGAATGAGATGATAAGATGTGTGATAAGAATGAAAGTGATGTGATGAAAGTGGATGAGATGATGAGATGTGTGACCGCGGTAAGGCGGGTTAGGTTAGCGGCGCCGGGTAAGATTGAGTCATACCGAGTCTGGGCATAAGTGAATATAGTGAACGTGGGCAGACGGGCAAGAGGAGCCTATGAGCTGTAGGCGAGATACTCACGTAGGAGCTGCGGGATCGTAGCCCAGTTTGGGCGCCCACGCAGAAATGCCGCGATGGAGGTGGGATCTCTATGAGCGTGCGATAGGTCCTAGAGGTCTAGGTTGATTGTTGTTTGTCGTATGCTAGACTTTATTAACTTGTGACTTGTGTTTGTTGTGTTATGTGGTTTGAAATGAGTTTGTGGGTTTCTATAACCCACTCTCACTGAGTAATCAATACTCATCCCTCTCTTTTCAGGTATGGTCGTGAGGGAACAGGAGTAAAAGTCTGCATGGTGCCATTTCGGGGTTTCTTTTCAGTTGTTTCAAGAGATTCTTCCTTGCCTTTTTCTTAAAACTATTGATATGTTTTATTCGGTTTTCTTTAAGTTTGGGCTATTTGTAAGACGATTGGAGTTGGAATAAGTTTTATTAGAAATGAAAGTGAATGGTTAAGGTTAAATGTAAGATCCTAGCGACATGGATGTTACAAAAATTGTCATGATTGCTTTCGTGGAAATTTACCACAAATTAGACATGACGCATTTCATAGCATTTAGCCATGTAATAGCTAGGATTATTATTTTCTAGTATTTTGACACGAAACAGAGACAACTCTTTACGTGTGTGTGTGCGACTTTTTTTTACAAAACAAATCATGACATTTTCGTAGCAATATGTTGCACAATTAAAAAGCAATCAATATAAACAAAAATAATTTGATTTTTTTTTTTCCAAATAAAAACCAAATTATATATTACAACTGAGTTTCAGATTATTTTTCAAAATATTTATACAAACAAACAAATTACATGAACTTATTTTTTGGTCAAGCAACAATCACATCTAAAACCTGCAGGCCAAATTCTTCTTTACACTACTTGTTTAAGTTGGATTGGTTAGTGATGATGAGATGTTGAGGTTGAGCATGAGATGGACCTTGAGCTTTAGGTTGAGCTTAAGATTGAGCTTGAGCTTGAGGCTAAGGCCGAGGCTTACTTGCTGGTGCAATTTAGGCAGTATAAATCAAAGCTTAATGCTAGAGACCATGAGATTGGAGAGCTTGCAGAATCATGTTCAGAGTTGCTTTTGTTGCAGCTATCTATTCTTTGAAGTCAGTCTTCTAAGCATTGAGATCAGCCTTAACTGCATCAGTGTTATTCTCCAAGACACATATGCATATCTCCATGTCCAGGATTAATTCAGTGAGTCAGGCACAACCTCATAAGGACTAGTGTTCTTGAACTAAACACTGCCAAAACTATATGCCCTTGCGTGTCTATCCATGCTGTGAACGGAAAGAAAAAAGGAGCATGAACAATGGTGAAGTCAGTGAACCCTAAATAAAACAACACTGTTCAGTTATGTGAACAAACAATAACCCTAGAGAACTAAAGCATATACTCGATCCTATCAAACAATCCCTGACCATCAAAAAGCAGTCTCTTTCCTAGCACAAGTTCAAAACAAGAATAAGAAACAATTTCACAGTTCAATAACTAACTATGACACCAGTACGAAGAAACAAATATAATGAACATGAGAGATGATTACCTTGATGTATTCTAAATTGAGGAGAAGTTGCTGGAGTTTGGAGTACCAGCAGTTAAGCCTGTTTGGCTGTCGCCAAGTGGAGGTCCATCTTGTGTCAACTCTTGGGCTTGCTCAACCTTCTGAACCAGTGCCTCTGCACGTTCGCCAATGAAGGAACCATCTTTATGTGTATGTCTTCCTCACAAGGCCTGTATATGCAGATGGTTCCTCCAAACCCTCATCAATCATCTACAAGAAAGGCAAGAGTAGGAAGTTAGACATTCCGTACATAACATATAACAGGAAAAAAAATTAAGTAAAACATATAGAAATATTATCATATGATGCTCAATATTTGTAAAGGTATGTGGTCCTGTACCGTGCTTGTACATCTTCTCCCCTTGAGGAGAAGAAGTGTGGGATCCAGCTGCTGATTGACTCTTTGATTTTGCTTCGTCTGTCGCCCCATTTGCTAGGAGCATAGCCCAGTCTTCATCATTGATGCCATCTCTCTTTTTCTGTCTCATGCGTCTACAGTTTGTCACTTGAGTTTGTAGCTTCTATTTCATGTAGATTTCATCATGGAAATTGTCTTCACAGTAGTAATTTTGCTACAAAAGAAGATAAGTCATTAAAGTAGAATATACTTAGCAAAATCTTATACTTAAGAAGAAGAAAGGGAAAGGAAAACAGGTACTTACAGTGAATGCTTGCCACCACTTATCTTTCCTCTCCTGTGGAACGAATTTCCAGCAGAGCCACGGCCTCTAGAAGTATACATGACATGTTGTTTGGATAAAAGTGTGGACTTCACGATCAATACTGAACCTAAAAATAAAATGTTAAGAATCAAACAACAAACATATATCAGTTGGAGAGTAACAATGGTAACACTTTACTACTAATGACAATGTTAACACTTGATTACATTGATCAGAGAAGCATCAGACTTATATCAGACACTAAAAATTTAAGCATCAAACTTATACAGCTGTACATAGAAAACATCAGACTTATAAAACTTACATGGTTGTACACAGATAAGCATTGACAATTAACGCGGTTGTACACGAACACTTATAAAACACTACACTTAACTACATGATAATGTTAACACTTATACTGTTGTACACAAAAAATCATCAGACTTATAGAACTTATAAAGTACTAATGTTAATACCTAACTAACAAAGCTGTAAAGAAAATTTACACAGTTGTACACAGACAAGCATCAAACATATAAAACTTATAAATGACTAATGTAGCAAACTTATAAAAGACTAATGTTATCACTTGCCACAATGTTCCATTGAACCAAAGAGACTGCACTTGAAGAGGAGACAACTCCAAAAGGTACTAATTGAGCAGAATTTGGAGTCATATGAGCAGGCATTGACGCGGTTCTCATTTGGGGTCTCCCATGTCACATATATGTAGATAAAGAAACATATATGAATTGAGAGAGTAAAAATAAACAAATATGAGTTAGGATTAAGATGGAAAGAAACCCGAATCAAAACCAAAAACTGAATCAAAACCCTAATTGTAAACTGAATTGAAACCCTAAATCAAACTTGAAATCGTAATCCAAATTGAAACCCTAACCCTAAATCAAAACATTAATCAACACTAAGCCTGTGTATTTGGGCCTTTGGTTCGGGTTTGGGCCGAGTCCTTTCAGGTTTGGGTCCTAGATATTTGGAAACTTTTGATTTGGTTTCGTGTTGGGTCTTCTCGGGTTTGGTTAGGTTTGGGTGTGCAATATAAATACATGTAAAGAACCATTAATTTCAGGTACAAACGGTTCCAGTTTGGTTTGAGGTCTTTTAGGTATTTTCGGATCATTTTCGTGATTTTGGGTTGGTTTTTGTAACTTTCGTGTATAATTTGAGTAATTCAAGTATATTTTACCTTTTGCCTACTTTCTTATCTAAAAAAAATCTGTAAAAACATCAATTTAAAACATGCAATACACTAAAAATCCGTAAGAACAAAAGCCAACCTTTTGTAAGAAGCTTCAATACATAACTAGTACCCAACAGTAAACCTAAAAACTGAAAAAGAACAATAAACTGATAACTCCAACAACATTCAAGTTTTCAGTAGGTTCTTCAAGTGTTCCAAAGTCCACAATACCACATGACTATAAGGCTAATCTCCAATCAACATCTGAAATTAAAAACACCATGAATAAGAATGTAACTATAAAAACATATAGACTAAAGAGAATCGCGATACCACAATACACTTAGCCGCATGTCTAAGTTGCGGTGACCCAGGTAATTTAGTAATACACCTTTAGTCAAGTGATCTTAGTCTATCGATATTCAATGGCCTTGACTTCTCTAGAAATCAATGTCATCAATATTGTCTAATGTATCAGCATTCTTAGCATCCCATTCTGATTTACATCTACATTCAGATTAAAAGTCGACATTGTTCCAGAATGATTCAAGTCCTAGCCAACAGTCCAATGATCATTCCCTTCGTTTTCATAGATAGATATCAGATTCATTTTTCTTGCAGTAAGGTGTACAACAACGGCATGATCATATCGTAATCAATCAAACTGTTCTATGGACATTGATGACTATAAAACTTGCCACATGCAAAACGAAAGCTGATTAGTCATCGCAAAGAACCTATCGCGGACTTTAAATCAGGATGAAGTCAGGTTAAAATTGCAACAGGAAAAACAAAAGCCGATTAGTCATCACAAAGCCTCAAACCGAAAGTAAACCTAGTTCTCACCCTAAACCCAACACACTGGTCTCTAACGTCTCAAGGCATGATATCAAAAAGATACTAGATCCTGAAAGCATGTCTCTTCGTCCACATCTAAACACTCTCTCATATATCACGAGTAACGAATAGGACGATCCACAAAAAGGGACGAAGGGCGAGATGACAACTCGATTCCTTCCCCTACACTTCACAAAAATCTAAGCATTTTTGAAATCCTTTTTTATAAAAGCATGGTTAATACGAATGCTGATAAACGGCAAGGATTCAAAGCCACACACGGCCAGTCCCACTACATAAAAATATGGCCACACTTGGCCAGAAACCAATACATAAACATAAATATATCACAAGATAAGGGAGCACTCTCCCAACGGGTCACGAAGGACTTTACGATCAATCGTCAAGATCACAGTACCCAGTCATGGACCTCCCGAACGACTGATCATTCGCATCAAGCGGAGTTGGCTGGTCCACCTCGCGCGTCTTGTCCGGGATTCCTGCCTCGGCTTCCACCGTGTTGGGAGAAATGGGAATCGGGTCCCACTGCTCCCAAATCCTCTTCTCGATCTCAGGAATCAAAAAATCCCTGGTCCTCTCTTGCATACGACGAGTTTGCCTCGCATACTCAATATTGTATGAATAGTCATGAGCCGTCGTAAGGTACTGCCCGCGGTACCACAACACTCTCGATACTCACCAAGAGCCTTATGACTCGATTGAAGCTCTCTGAACTCGTGCAAGAACCTTTCGCACCGGTTCCTCACTATTTCAACCACATCTTTTCATCCTCGCCTATAGGCACGATGAATGTCCGTCTCAGCCGATCCTCTCTCGCGACCACGAGAACTCTCCAGTTCATCTTTCAGACGGGCGATCTCCTTTTCGGCCATCTCAGCCTTGAACTGAGCCAAGCGAGCCTCTTGTCTGCTCACGCCGAGAGTTCGGCTCACGTGGCGAAGGGCCTGCAAAAACCCTTAATTTCAAAAAGAGCTTGGTTATACATAAAAAAAGGAGGAAAGAGATGCTCGAAGGTAAAAACTTACCCCATTGACCGTCATTGACAACTTGGCAAATTCTGGTACCTCGATGGGTCCACCATCGGCCGAAGGAAGGTCAAAATCAAAGAACTCATCAAGGTCAACTTGCTCGCCTCTGTTAAAATAGTCCCTGAGTATGTCATCGGGAAAACCTTGCCCCTTTGTCATAAGGTTATCAACAGCGATATTTTTGTCTTTGCAGGGCTTTGATCTTCCCTTCTTCTTTTGATCCTTACACGGCACGAAGCCTTCCATACTTGACCTTGAATCTTCATCAACCGGAAAATCCGGCTAGATCCAGGAATGGTGAAGGGAAACAGCGCGGTGGACCCGCTTCAGTGTGAACGTAGCCCAATAGCACGCCTGCCCGCGGAGCAAGTCGCGGATGGTGTTCAGACCTTCCAGAATTGGAGGAAATGGATTATTCCCTGCAAAACCAAAAAAAAAAAATCGTAAGCGCCAAACGTCGTCAAACCCAAACTGGTACTCGATTGGAAGTACCTTTCCGGCCCCATCAGGTCCTAAAGAAAGTGATGCCACTCGCTTCAACAGACACATCATTGAATCGAACAAAGAAGAAGTAATATCTCCAGTCATGGTAGCTCGAGTAGAACTTTGATATGATCATCATGGCCGACTAGGGCTTTATCTGAACTAGAGCTGAAGTCCCGACAGGCCTCAGCATGTCTTCAAGGTTACCAGAGTCCCAACAATGTGTTGTAAGCCGGCTAGGTTGATCTGGCTGATCGACAATCCGAAACGGTTGAGAAGCTGTGCAATGACTTCTGGGATGGGAAACCACAGATGGCACTTCATCAAGAACGCTTCATAGCAAGTAAAGTAGCCTTATGGTGGAGACACGACAACTTCCCCGGCTTCAAGAAGACAAAACTCGACCGATTCCAAAACTTGACAGAAACCCCGAACGGAAGCAAGCCCATTGGGACAGCTCTTTCTCGGGGAACCTGCCATTGGGTTTGCAGAAAACGGAGGGCGAACCCATATCCCAGGCCTAGGAGGTTTTGCTCCACCGCTTGCTGCCCAATATGCCTCAACATCCTTGAGATTGATCGAAGGAATAACGAACTCCACTTTTGGCATGGCATCATTGTATTGTGTGTTGGAGCCACCAGGAACGGAGCGATCGCGACTAGATTTGCTGGAAGTCTTTCTTCTTGAAGACATGACCACAAAAGATATTCTCTCTTTAATACCACGGAAAGAAAGAGAAAATAATTTTCCTATCTTGAAAAGATTTGTGGAAATGCGCAAGTAAAGAATTTGAAAACTTACTCCACATACTTATAGACAAGAAAGTTTACTAATTCACTTTCAGAATTTCTGACATTGGATTTCGTCTAACTTACCCGACATACTTAACTCGCTCATAAGAATATCACGATTCCAACAAGCTGAGAGGCTAACTGTTACGGTTAAAATCGAGCAAGATAAAATCAAAAGTCAAAAACTTCCTGGAAAATATCCTTTTTGGAAAAAGAGAGATTAAAAAGGTGCAAAAAACCTAAATCGAGTTTTAAATCAATTCCGGAAAGAAATCAGACGATAAGTCCTCGAGAAAGATTACTCTAAGCTTAAACAAGGAAAACGGCTACAAAGCTCAATTGTCCGAACATATCGTCCAACTTACCAAACAAGCGAATCGGACCAAGCGTCAAGGCCAACTCACCATTTTGGCGAGTTGGACAAGCCCGACCTCGCCAAGATGGCAAGTTGGACCAAGCAACAAGACCAACTCGCCAAAATGGCGAGTTGGACCAGTCCTACTCTCCAAAATGGTGAGTAGGATCACACAAGCAATCCTACTCGCCATTTTGGTGAGTAGGATCACACAAGCAATCCTACTCGCCATTTTGGCGAGTTGGATCAGTCCTACTCGCCATTTTGGCGAGTAGGATCACACAAGAAATCTGACTCGCCATTTTGGAAGGTTTGACCAGTACTACTCGCCAAAATGGCAAGTTGGATCAAGCACCCCGTACAACTCGCCCGCTCGGCGAGTTGGACCAAATCTTATGCCTTTCGTTGAACCTCGACGGGTTAATCCCTCGTTCCGTCTCAATCAGATTTACCATTGGAGTCTTACAATAAGAACCGCAAAGATTCATATTCCTGAATGAAGTCCATGGTTATCGTGTAAACGGCGATGGTTAACTTAACACCACGGTCGAAACGACGTCGTATCAAGATGCACTCTTTAGGAGAAATTGTAAAAACGTTTAAAATCCGTAAATGGCCCGAAGAGGCCTAGAACACGGCCCAAAACCCACTAACGATTTCATTCGAAATCAATCCCACCAATGCTATGACGGTGTATCTTACTTGCAGATTGAGGCAAATCTCGCGAAATCAGAAGATAAATGTCAAGTTTCCAAGATAATGATGAAGATCGAGAAGAAAAAGAAATATTTCCGCGAAGCGATAAACTTGACCTAAGGGCCAAAAGGGAGATGGGAACCGACCCATAAGGCATATATATGGGGAGCTAAAGTCATAGAGGGACATTTTTACACAGCAAAAACTTAACATTTAGAGCAATAGGCAATTTTCCGTTTTTGTTATTGAGCTGCGAGTCAACTAGGTTTTTACAGTCTTCGGTTGTTAGAACTAGGGAACTCGCCGACATCTCTCGCAGCCAAGACTCTTCCCTTGTTGTAACGCTCCTACACATATTCGGAATAAGACCTACTTTGTTCTCTTTTCGATTCTTATATTTTTCGTCTGTTTATTTTCGTGTCCTTGATTGATTTTTGTGTGGTTTAGCAGATATTCGGGACCTCTGAGAAATTAGGGTTTTCCTAACTTTTCTAAATCGAAGAAAATCGACATTGCGAATTTCGGTTCCCACACTTCACACTAAAGCAACTTTCTAATCAATGATCAATTGTTACGTTATCTTTTCATAATAGTTTTACAACAGTATTTATTTATTTTGTATGCATAATACATTCTCTGCTTTTTTTGGCACATCCTCTATTGTAATGCAAACAATCTGTTTTTAATAAAATTTCAAATTTGTTGATCAATAAAAATAAAGTTATTTACAACGAATAGATTAACACGGACAGTTCCTTTTTCTAGGCTTACAGTTTTTATTTCTGGTTTAACAAAATCTAGTGATTTCAGGTTCTGAACCAACGACTTGCAACCAATTTTCGTTGGTTATATCCGGTATATAGTCGCAAGCAATATCAGTCTGGCCAACGAAGCACCTCTAAGGGCATGATTACTATGAGGTTCTTAGGGTGGGGTTCTTAACATAATATAAGAAACGACTCTTAACTTTAACTAAAAAAAAGTTAAGAGACGGTTCTTAAATAAGAACCATCTCTTAACTTTTTTTTAGTTAAATTTAAGAGATGATTCTTATATTACGATAAGAACCCCATCTTAAGAACTCTGCAATAATTATGGCCTCTGATTTAAACAAAACACGTGGCAACATTACTTACACATAGCTTTTCTCTGACTCATTTGGACCGACGAGGCTGCTCATACATTTTATTTATTTAAATGAAACAATTACCCATTCAATATTAAATTAGAGCAACAGATAGAGACTAAAAGGACAAAGAAGAAAAATGCAAGCAGCGAAACAAAAGATAAGCGATATAGCTAGTACAGCTAAGGAGAAGATGGTTATATGTCAAGCAAAAGCCGATGAGAAGGTTATATTCAAGCTATACTCATGGTTTATTTAATTTTTACACATAATATACAGAAAACATAGGATTAAATATTAATCATAACAGGCGGAGCAGGCGATGGCAAATACAAAAGAAGAGAAAGAGATAGCACACCAGCGTAAAAAGGCGAAGAAAGCAGAGGCTAAGATGGATATGCACATGGCCAAAGAAGCTCATGCTGAAGAGAAGCTTATGGCTAAGCAATATCATTACCACCTCTCTCAAGGTCACGTGCCTCATCATTCGCATGTGCCGGGTCCAGCACCGGCCATGGGACACGGTTACATGCATAATCCTCCTGGAGTTACTTCTGTACATCCGGCGCTTATCATCCTTCGACGACTTATCCTCCTCTTTTGACGACTTATCCTCCTCCTCCTCCTCCCACTACAAGAAAATGACAAATTTCCGACGGCCATATCCGTTGAAAACCCGTCATAAACATATTGTTCTGACGGATTTTCTACGGATCCAGCCGTCGGATCTATATGGTCGGAAAATATTTTTCGGTCAAAAGCGGTTGGCAATTTCCAACCGATAACTGACAAATAATATTCAGTCAAAGATTTATGACCGCGTGTAGTGTCGAAAATTTCTGACCGTTGAAACCATCGGAAATATTTGATGGACATGCCCGTCGGAAATTACTAACGGACATATCTGTCAGAAATTTCTGACGGGTGCGGCCGTCGAAAATTTCTGACGGGTTTATCGGTCATAAATGTGTTTCCAGTTCTTTTTTTTGCGTATTAAAAAACTTTTTATTTGAATTTTTTAAAGAATTAAAATTAATTTTTAAAAAATTTACAAAAAATAAAAGACATGAATCTGATAATAAAAGAACATAGTTTACATTGTCATTAATAAAACATAATTTAATACAAAGAAAGACATTTGAAAAACAGAATTTTTTAGTAAAAATATTACATATTGGGTGGTTGGCTTTGGCTTGCTGAGAACTCGGCGGGGTAAACCCGAGACATGAAGTCAGTGAAAGCACGAACTTGTTCCTCCAAAACTTGTCGCTTTGCCCGCTCTTCAACAAGATCCGTCTTCAACTTTTCCATCTCTTGAACAAGATGCGGCGAAGAAAATATGGGTTGGGTCGATGAGATTGAAATCCCCTCCGAAGCACGACCTATACCATAGCGGCAGCCTTTCTTAACAGGAACATTCTACAAAAAAAATAGCAAACTTTAGTCCCAAAATAGCAAATTTGAATAGAAAAAAGTAAAATCACATAAACTAGAAGTACCTCGAGAACCACTTGGTTGATATCTTCGCGGGACAGCATGTTAGAAGCTGTAGATCCATCATTGGTAAAAAATTGAGACTCTTGAAGTTCTCTTTCTTTGTCCTCCTTCAGCTTTGTCAATGTTTCCAACAACTCCGTTGCAACGGGATCTTGTACCTCGCCAGTTTCTTTGTTGGTGTGCATATCCCTCATCAATTCTAACCAATCTGGTCGCACACGATCCCTTTCAGCAGTCTACAATTAAATCACAAATTATATAAATATATCAGATCCATGGTTAATTAGAAGTAAAAAATATAGCTTTAGTGATAAAGCTTACCATTTCTATCTCGCGTTCTTCTCTTGTCTTAGCACTACCATTATGTATTGCCAGACCTTTCCCACCACGCCGACTTTGCCTATTATTATAATTGGTATTTGCAAATAGATGCAGTAGCATCGAGTTGCCAATAAGCTTGCAACCCAACCCACACATCTTCATTCAGGGCTGTGGGCTTACCTTTCTTCATTCGCCATTTTTTTCCGCTCAGTCATGTTGCTCTTGTACTGAGTTTTAGCCTGCAAATTAAGCGTTGTCCGAACCTCACTGGTGGTCGCAGGGTCCCAATTCCAATCTTGCTGCAAACAAACACAACAAACAAATAAATAATCTTGTAAAATTTTAAATAACAAAAAAAATCAACTTACCGCAAATGAGCGAAGCCACATCTTTTGTGTTTGTAATGAAACATGGGCATAAGTCGGATATGGCAACTTGAGAGACTGTGAAAACATTTCAAAATGGACTTGCAAATGGCATTGCGATTTCTTTCCCTAAACCTAAAATGAAAATGAAAACATTAGTAAAAAGTAAAATTGAAATGATAAGATAAAACACTAAAAAACTTTACCAACTAGTATTTGGTTGTTTATTTGGGCTCAACTTTGGAAGAAGCTCTCGTCCTGGTGCCAACAACAGCTCGTTCAGTATCCTATCCTCGATGATTGGTGAGGGAGTTGGCTGTGACTGAGGGACATTTTGTTGTTTGGGTAGACCGGGAACCCAAACTAGGAGATGAAGCAGATGGAATTGAACCCGATCAAAAATCCGCATAAGACCTCCAAACAATAAAAAATATAACATTAAAAAATATTAAAAGAACAACCTCAGTACATAAAACATAATGAATTAGAAACATACAACAGAACAAACAACTTTAAAATGGGTATATTTTTTGACATTTACAAAGTAACAACAAGAGAGAAACCATTTTTGAAAGAGTATTAATCACATAACCAATTAAATCTCCAAATCATTTAACTAAGAAGAAAAATCAGAAACTTTTTTTTTACAGAGAATTAGAAAAGTTTTTGCAAGAGAATTAATCAACTATCAAAATTAGACACACGAGCAATGAAAAATCAGAACAAGAAGATTTAAACAGACAAAATCATTCACCAAAAGCATAAGAAGAAGAATCAAAATGTTTAATTCATCACAAGCTATCAATAATGTGAGTCTTCTGCTTTTTCCTCTTCCGCTTAATCGACCAATTTGGGAAAAAAATATTAGGCACTTCGACTGGATAAACTGCTCTTTGGCCTCCATCAACATGTCTTGAAGGTTTTCGACTTTTAGTCTGCACTTCTAGGGCGAAGAAGTAGGAAGCGAACTATGATGTTTCCTCATTGATGCTTTGTGCAACAATAGAACCCTCAACTGTGCTTAAATTTTTCACTTTCTTCTTCAAATGATACAAAGAACGCTCAACCAAGTACATCCACCGATATTGAACAGGACCTCCATGTTCTAATTCTCGAGTGAGATGAAAAAAAATGGTGGAAAAATCTTCTCTAGATTACATTGGATTATCAGAATCTTTTCTTTCAACTTTATGATTCCATCTGCTGTTAATGATCTCGAGCACAAATCTCGAACGAATGCTCCTATTCCTGTTGCGAAAAAAATAAGTCAGATGTAAAAAGATATAATATAAAAGGTAAAATAAGTTAATGAATATTAAATATACGTGCTATTGCTTCATGAACTTTTTTTGGATGAAGGCCAGCAAAGCAAAATGGGAGAAGACGCTGCATCATGACGTGGCAATCGTGACTTTTCAAACCAGAAAACTTTTCTTCTCATATATCAATGCACTTCTTTATATTTGATGCATATCCATCTGGGAATTTGACACTATGTACAATCCAGTTGAAGAACTCTTGCTTTGAAGCTGCATCTAATCGATAAATAGGCATTGGCAGTTTTCCTCTCCCATCCACGTGGAGAGAATTACGAGCACAAATATCTGCCACGTCTAATATGGACTTCATGTTGTCTTTTGTCTTCTCTTTCACATTGAGAATGGTATTCATGATATTTTCAAAAATATTTTTCTCAATGTGTATCACATCTAAATTATGTCTAAGTAGATGGTCCTTCCAATACGGCAAATTCTAGAAAATATTTTTCTTGTGCCAGTTGTGATGTTCTCCATATCCATAAACTTGAGTATGCCCATTTACACCATATTTATCTGTCAATTCCACACCAAAATCTCTGAGCTGAGTCATGATAGAATTTCCATCTATTTCTGGTGGCGGACCAACAAACACTTTTTTGTTCTTAGTAAACAATGTGGTGCTTTTACGATACGGATGATCATGGGGTAGATATCGTCAATGGCAATCAAACCATCTGGTCTTCCTTCCATTCTTCAATTGAAATGCATATGTGTTATCTTGACAGTAGGGACACACTAATCTTCCATGTGTTGTCCATCCAGATAACATCTCGTATGCGGGAAAGTCGCTTATGGTCCACATAAGCACTGCACGCATCATAAAATTTTGCCTACAAGATATATCATACACTTCAACTCCTTTGTCCCATAACATTTGCAATTCATGAATCAATGGTTGCAAAAAGACATCAAGGGATCTTTTAGGATGCTCAGGGCCATGAACTAGAATTGTCAGAAAGAGAAACTCTCGTTTCATGCACAAAGATGGAGGCAAATTATATGGCGTAACAATAACTTGCCAAAGTCAATATTGACTCCCATGACTTCCAAACGGGTTGAATCCATCCGTACTTAATCCAAGATAAACATTTCTTCTCTCAAATGCAAAATTAGGATACATTGACTGAAAATGTTTTCATGCTTTTGCATCTGATGGATGAGCAATTTCTCCATCACTTATGTGTTCACAATGCCATCTCATACCTCGGCAGTTCGTTCGGATTGGTATAACCTCTTCAATCCATTTGTTATTGGCAAGTACCATATTCTCTTAAATGGGATTTTAGTCTTTCCACTTGTTTTCTTAAACCGTGGTTTGCGACAAAATCGACAACTAGTACAACCAACATCCCTTCTTCAGTATAGCATACAATTTTTGATGCAACATCTATCATTTGATAAGGAAAACCTAACCCATAAACCAATTTTTTGTATCTCATAATATGTAGTTGGTGAAAGATTATCTTCCGGCAATATATCTTTCACAAAATCAGCTATCGCATCAACACAATCTTTGCTTAATTATAATTGGCTTTAATTGACATCATCCTTGTTGCAGCTGACAATGGTGAAATACCATCTCTACAACCATCATATAACCGACTTTTTGTTGCATCTAACATATCATAAAAAAAATTTGCTTCAAAGTTTGGTTCCTCCACTCTATACCTATCTTCAACCATTTGAACAGTTCCTATAGGTTCATTTAAACCACCTTGAGGTTCTCCTGCTCCATCCAAATTATTTTCTTGACTAGTACTACCAAAATTCACCATCAAATCAGTTTCACCATGCGAATACCAAACTTTATAACCCGCCATAAATCTTCTACTATATAAGTATTTTCATACACCACTAACAGTACCAAATCTACGATTTTGACAAACTGGACAAGGACAATACATCTTATCCGTTTGCAACGTCCTTTCTTGGTTTGAAGCAAATGACATGAATTGTTGAAGACCTTCAACAAAATCTTCTGTCATAAGTCTAGTCGATGAATCTTGATGATTTTGATTCATCCAAGATCTGAAATATTGATTATGATTTGATGAAGACATTTTGTATTGTAGAGAGTTTTAAATATAATATGTCAGTGAGGAAGTTGTATGGCTCTGATATATATAGAAAATTTTCTTACTGATTTGCGACCATTTCTGACCGATTTCCAACGGTTAAAAACGGCCAGAAAAAAGTTCAAAATTCGGTCGAAAATCCGTCTGAAATTTCTGACGGATTTCCAACAACAAACGTCCGTCAAAAATTTCCGACGGATTTCTGACGAATTTTAAAATTTATCTGTTGAAAAACAGTCAGAAATCCGTCGGAAATTTTCTGATCAGTTTTGAATATCCGCTGGAAATCGGTTAGAAATTTTTACCATAATTTTTCGGTCAAAAATTCGGTCAGAAATTGTCCTATTTTCTTGTAGTGTCCAACGGGGCATCATCATCATCATCATCATCACTATGGAAATACTTAGTGATTTTCTTTAGAACTTGAATAAGTAGTTCGGCCTTTAGATGGCGTTTGTAAACGTTTATTGACAATTTTTTTCTCTTTCATACACAGCATTTCAGGAAGCCGTTTTACGACGCAACTTTATTGAATCTTTATAACCAGCAAACGGTTACGGCTAAAAATCCAATATATTAGGATAGAAGGAAACAGTTCTTGCCAACATATAAAGATGCACAAAGCAAAAAAAAATTGAATGTTGCTCAAAAAAATCGAAACATTAAAAACATTTAGAATAACAAACAACATCAATAACAAATAACTTTACTATTTAAGAAACGAATATTATATTTTATTATTACATTTACGTTACAAACTCGTAACCATTTTTCAAAGTTTTATAATTATTTGTTTTTGCAGATAAAATAATTTTGTGACTCAATTTTTCTGGCATAATCAAACATATATAAATGTATTACTATAGAAAAGTTAACAATTTTAGAGTAAAACTGCAAAAAAAATAAAGAAAAATGTTGAAGATAAGTTGATAACTTGTTAACTAAAACTTACCACACCTCTTATCTTTCAGAGAGAGAAGGCGATTTCTGACTTAAGTCGGAAACTCATCTCCGGAGATGCCGGTTTTTTGTATGTCTATATTTCGATCTTTATGATCGATTTTTTCTTCTGTTAGCAGATTTTTCTTTCGCGTTAGGCGATTTTGGTGTATATTTCAATTCGACGAAGAGCTGTTTTTTTGTGGGTTTCACTTTCCTATGTTCGAATTGATTGAACAAAGATCTGGTCATATATTGATCAGATTTCCTTTGTTTCTCCTTCAATTATAAAAGTTTTTTTTTGTTTGATCTTTAATCCTTTTCTTTCTTTGCTGGTCATGCTTAGGCTTTTGACGTTGAAGGGAATCAATCTCTGTTATATGTTTATACAGAGTATCTTGGAAGGTTAAGGATCTAAGAGTTTGGTTTGAGCTTTGGTATTTTTGTTCAAAATCAGATAAGTCGAATCTTTGTTATAAAGTGTTTCAGCAAGATTTTGTCACTATATTACTGAAGATATCCACTGGAGACAAAACCTAATAAGTTCAGGAAAGGTATTTTTAGATCGGCAGCGGAGGAAGGATGAACTTACCGGCGGAATCAAGTGAAACGGTGAGAGTTTCGATGGCTTCTGTTAGTGAGGCATCTTCTCTCTCGTTTCAGAAGAAGCCAAATCACGCTCATGACATATAAAGGTAAGGATGAGAAGCGCTTCGAAGATTCCGGTGACGGATTTGGTCCACGGTGAGCCGGCGATTAGAAATTGGAATCATGCATGACTGACGCGTGTTTAGACACGTGGAAGATCAGATTTTCGATGCAGAATACGTGGATGTGAAGACTAATTTAGATCCTTATCTCATTCTGCGAGATGGGCTTCTTTGCATTTAATGTTTTATTGTATTATTAATGAGCTTGATTTAGCTTGTATCAATTTGGCCTTTGAGCCTAATGAAAGTTGACAAAAAAAAATTATTAACTAAAAAAAATATAATAAGCAAATTTTCTGGCATAATCAAACATATATAAATGTATTACTATAGAAAAGTTAACAATTGAGTAAAACTGCAAAAAATTAAAGAAAAATGTTGAAGATAAGTTGATAACCTGTTAACTAAAACTTACCACACCTCTTATCTTTCAGAGAGAGAAGGCGATTTCCGACTTAAGTCGGAAACTCATCTCCGGAGATGCCGGTTTTTTGTATGTCTATATTTCGATCTTTATGATCGATTTTTTCTTCTGTTAGCAGACTTTTCTTTCGGTTAGGCGATTTTGGTGTATATTTCAATTCGACGAAGAGCTGTTTTTTGTGGGTTTCACTTTCCTATGTTCGAATTGATTGAACAAAGATATGGTCATATATTGATCAGATTTCCTTTGTTTCTCCTTCAATTATAAAAGTTTTTTTTTTGTTTGATCTTTAATCCTTTTCTTTCTTTGCTGGTCATGCTTGGGCTTTGACGTTGAAGGGAATCAATCTCTGTTATATGTTTATACAGAGTATCTTGGAAGGTTAAGGATCTAAGAGTTTGGTTTGAGCTTTGGTATTTTTGTTCAAAATCAGATAAGTCGAATCTTTGTTATAAAGTGTTTCAGCAAGATTTTGTCACTATATTACTGAAGATATCCACTGGAGACAAAACCTAATAAGTTCAGGAAAGGTATTTTTAGATCGGCAGCGGAGGAAGGATGAACTTGCCGGCGGAATCAAGTGAAACGGTGAGAGTTTCGATGGCTTCTGTTAGTGAGGCATCTTCTCTCTCGTTTCAGAAGAAGCCAAATCACGCTCATGACATATAAAGGTAAGGATGAGAAGCGCTTCGAAGATTCCGGTGACGGATTTGGTCCACGGTGAGCCGGCGATTAGAAATTGGAATCATGCATGACTGACGCGTGTTTAGACACGTGGAAGATCAGATTGTCGATGCAGAATACGTGGATGTGAAGACTAATTTAGATCCTTATCTCATTCTGCGAGATGGGCTGCTTTGCACTTAATGTTTTATTGTATTATTAATAAGCTTGATTTAGCTTGTATCAATTTGGCCTTTGAGCCTAATGAAAGTTGACAAAAAAAAATTATTAACTAAAAAAACTTGTTTATCCTAAGTAAAATTTATTTATTTAGGTTAATTATTGTTTCACTTAAACCGAACTGATTTGAAACAATAGTATATAAAAAATAATTGTAGAAATACTAAATGTGACCAAGTATTATAAGGAATTGAATGATGCCCTAAGCTAAAGTTTATTTTGTTACAAAGAAAGCATGGCTCTGGAAGGAAATTATATCAAAATATAATAAGCAAATTTGAATGATGTATATAACTAAAACTCTATAAATTCTTCTGTATATTCAGTCTGATTTCCTGTGTTTCAATCGCCTCCAGCTCTTAACCATTAATAACTTCTTCTTTTCTTCACAAAAGTTTATTTTGTTACAAAGAAAACATGGCTCTGGAAGGAAATTATATCAAAATATAATAAGCAAATTTGAATGATGTATATAACTAAAACTCTATAAATTCTTCTGTATATTCAGTCTGATTTCCTGTGAGGAGGAGGAGGAGGAGGAGGAGGACACACCGATTGTTCGTAATTATGAACTCATAGATTTTTCAGACCAGGCGACAAATAGAGAGATATCAAAACATGTGGGGAAGCTTATACACCTATCTCATAAATGACCATATATATCATATATTGTAAGTGTTTGAGTCAATTTATGCATCGTTCAAGTGAAGACTACATGAACATGTTATATGAGTTCTCTAGTATTTAAAGTCGTGCCCCGATAGAGGCCTGTTATTTACAAAGAATGCTTATTTTAAAATTAAAGGATATACATACGCATATTGGGCTGGGAGTCTTTCAGACTAGTGAGAAACGTAATAATATTTTGTTTTTGTCAGAAGAAACCTAGTAAGTTGGCAAAGCAAGAAGAAAATAGTAGTACCACTATCGAGTGCTGATGCAGAAATTATGGAATGAAAAAGGTATTCAAGAGATTTTACGGCTTTGGAGTCTATTATCAGAATTTTATTTTTGCCAAGAGGAGGAAATGATATTTTTGTGATAATAAGACAGCAATCGACATCTCTTACAATTCGTACAGTATGACAGAACCAAACACATGGACATTAATCGAAATTTTGTAACAGAAAAGATCGATGAAAACATAATTTGTTTTCCGTTTGTTAAATCAAAAGAACAGTTAGCTGATATGTTAACAAAAAGAGTTTGCAGCATGGAGTTCTAAAAGACTATCTGCAAGTTGAATATGGGATATCTACTTGTGAAAGGATGTTAACAATTATAAATCCAATATATGAGAAAAGAAAGAACTCATATCAAAATGATATGAACAAATTTATGTAATTACTTTTATTGTGTAGATGCATATATGTATTGATCATGTATATGTTAAATTAGATGCTAGTTACTTCTCTATATATTCAGTTTGTGTACGTAACATTAAACATACAAGAAAAAAATCTTATTAATTGATAAAAACTACTTCTATATAAAATTGTTAGAGGAATTAAGATTTGAGACTTCTGTAAACATAAGATAAAGATAGACATTGAAGGCATTAAGCGATAAACTTTATCTCTTTTCTACAGTTTGTTCTTTACTTCAGTACAAAGTACTACTTTTTTACTATTTAAAAAATAGATCATATTTTCGTTAAGGATTCAATAATTACTATGGACCATTAGAAGCGTATGGAGTCACCCATATTTATTTTGTCATATTTTAATTTAATCTAAGATATTCTAAATATTTATCAAAGATATAACATAGTTGGAAGTACTGGATCTTGATTGAGGCAAATTGAAGTTCTTACAATTGGGTCGACAGTTTCTCGTCCAACAAAGGTATGGGCCAAATTTATGTTTGATGTGGGTACAATGACATCACTCTAGCTTGTAAATTATGGATTACTTCTGTTGGAGATCTAGTTAACTCTGAGTTCCAAAATGATGTTTTTATGCACCAATTGTAAAAGTCCTAAACATGGATTTGAATTTTATCTTAAAGCTTTGTAACTTCAATATTCTACTCTTTAAACTTTGAATTCTTACTACTATCTCTTCCCTGAAACATCTAAACATAATCCCTGAGATATGGAGCATTGAAGAGCTATTTCGAAACACATAGGGTGCAAAAATGCTTCATCTAGATCAATGATTGAAGAGGAACACTCCAGATCCAAAAATTGAGCTAACAGTGCGATATCACATTTTATTATGATAAATCACCATGAAAATAAAACAAAATTAGCGCTAAAATTGATGAAAAGGTAAAATCTAAGAAAATTAATAAACATTATTGATGCATAGTTTAATGCATAGAAATTGGATTTTTCAACCAACAAAAAAATTATACTACATCATATAACCAAAAAATAAAAATTTATGTATTTATATAATATATACAAATATACATTTAACATATAAAATATATATTTACTCTTTCACTTGCAAATTGACCTAATTCAGTTTTTTTTTCTCTTCCTCCTCTCTAATATCTCTTCTCGCTACCAACTACACCTATATATATATATCTTTTTCTACCAACTAACCATCTACGCATTTATAAATTTCACATTTTTTTCTTTATTGTATTTATGACTATTGATAGGGCATATAATTCAAATATAAAACTTAGTGGATAGATTTTCATTTAGAGTTGGATTATTAAAGATTATGAAAATGATATAGTATGATTCCAATACTATATTTGGTTAACATGTTTATTCATTATCATGTATCAACTACTACTGAGAGCAAAACCGAAACAAAAAGTGCCATTTGGTATCTACTGCAATAACAAGTTAGTGGTACTATATTCATAAAATCTATTGAAATTTAGTCATTGGCAAATTACTCCTTAAATAAACCAACACCGCCATATTTACCAAAAGAAAAAATATAGAAAACAATTTTTTTAATGAATTTAGTTCAAACTGTGTTTTTATCTAACATCTTTTTATATATAATAAACTACTCTCTCTTGTATGTGATTGAAAAATCATTTTTTGTGATTATTATGATCTTGTCCTAGGGACATTCATTCTTTTTCTTTTAAGTAAGTTTTTGTTCAGTTTCACTATAATTTGTTCTAGGCATATTTATTATATAGTTAATTTTAAATATATAACAAATTAATATAAATTTTTAGTTTATAGTATTATAAACTAGACTATCTTGTCCTACACTGTAAGTTTGTATGGAACTTAACTTGTTTTGTGCATAGTTTAGAGAGGATCCAGGTTCGTGACAAGCCAAGCAGAGACAGTAAAACAAAATAGATATGTCGTGATCTAGGAATTCACTGTGAATCCTAAGAAGGATTAAATCATAGTTTAGAAGTCGATGATGATCAACTTGAAAACTAGGATTTGATGATGATGGATGATGATGTTTGAGAGCGAAAGGAGAGAGATTGTAAATATTTTTTGGTTGATTTCTATAATGGCATAACAGCCTTAAATAAAATTTTCAGAAACGACAAACTAACTTAACCCAAAATAGCTAAACCAAGACAATAATGATAACCAGGATAAATGTGATAACATGTACTGCATTTCTTGTAACACAAGCTTTCGGTGGGCTGAGTAATAACTCTAATGAACATCTATCGATGTACGTTGTTCTAACTCTAATTAAAAAAAAACATTGATCTAATTCTTTCGTATTTTCGGAGAGTCTTGGTGGCTCCAAACACATATATTTGGCTAACTTAATGAGCGAATAAATAATAATGTGAATAGTTGGACTGTAAGACCTCTCACAAAAGGTGGACATGAAGTACTTTTACAATCAGTAGCATTTGCTATGCCAACACATGTTAGGTCTTGTTTTCGACTTCCAAAATCAGTTACTAGAAAGTTGAAAGTGCAATTGCACATTTTTGGTGGAGTAGCAGTGAAAATAATAAAGGTAACCACTAGCTTTTTCGGGATAAAATGTGCAGAGATAAAGAAGATGGGGTATAGGTTTTCGAGATCTACAAAATTTAAATAATGCTCTTTTAACAAAGTAGTTATGGTGATTAATTGATCAATCGGAATCATTGTTCGCCAAAAAAATTTAAAGTAATTATTGAAAATTAGATCATTTAGACCCGATAAAATCATATTATCGTTCTTATGGATGGAAAGCAGCACTTCAGCTTGATCTCTGGTTAACAAAAGGCTAATAAAAAAAGTGGGAACATGAAAAATAATTTATGAGATCAGATTTACCAAAACATCATAATAAATTTTTGAACCCTCTATTAAGAGTGAAAAATCTAATCAATCCAGTGAACTTTTCATGGAATAAGGATCTGCGTAAAGCATATATACATCCAGATTATGTAAATATTATTCTAAGCATACTGGTTAGTAGGTCGTCAAAACTAGAGTACATAACGGGTACAGAACGGAAAAATTACATCTAGACATGCAATTAGCATCTGAAGTTTTGGGACTAGATACAAAATCCCTATTAGCGTTTACATGGACTCTACAATATTCCCCAAAGTTACATCACTTTGTTTGGCAAGCTATATTTGAGTGTTTACCAGTTATAAAAATTACGGAGTTCTGACAAATAAAATTATGTGACTCTTAATGCAGTTTTTGTGGGCGGAAAAGGAGTCCATAAATTATGTTATGTTTGAATGTTCACCGGTGATAAAAACATGGGCACTCTCAACAATACTTTCTAACCCAAAAATTTTCCTGAGAACTTCGATTTTTGGATTATCTATTTTGGCGATTATTGAAGGAAACAGAATTTAGAAATTTCAATTGGATAATGTTGTGCATTTGAAAAATAGGAATGATAAAGTTTTTAAAAATAAATTGAGAGTCCACAAGAGCTATTACAGATAACGAACATTGAAAAAGATTTATAGACAGAAGTAAAAAATTAGATCCAATCGATTTCAAATGGGATGTGTCCCAGTTAACTGTGAATATGGAATATGATAGATGGTGCTTGGAAAAAACATAAATTTATAAGTCAAGGATGATTCTATAAAAAGAAAAGTTCATCTGCATAAACTTTATCACCTGTAAAGCATAAGCTTTGATCTGGGCAATATAGTGCTCGTAGACTCTATTTGGGATGTTTTGTAGTTTAGTATAGTTAAACAGAGAAAAAACTCTTCCGTATTTAGGGCAACCGGTTCTTTTCCATTAATTTATTTAAACCGGGTTAACAACTCTTACCCGTCGCTTAACCAGTTTCCTCGCCTTATCTATATAATAAATAACGAACTCCTCCTAGGGCAGGCCGTACGCCGTTTACATCGTCACTCACTAAATAGAGCTCTGTCAACCAAGACACTCTATCTATTGCGATTGCGAAGAAACTAATTTCTTCATCGGAGAAGGTAGATCCTATAACGTTTCTTGATATATCAGGATTAATAATATATTGAGTTCACCTCGATGCAGAAGTATGATGTTTTGATCTAATGTCTGCAGGTGTAAACGGATCTCAGGGTATTTGGATCCGGTCTCGATGGAGAACTATATAACTACAATACTTAATCACTCAACTGTTTATGCGTCAGATTTTATTTACTCTGTCTCTGTCTCTCTTTCCCGCTTGCTTGTTCTATGAGAGTATTATAAGTCACTACGTTTGGTAATCAACTGTTGCTTTCCGAAACGAAGTGACTTGTAATAATCTCATGAATGGATCTTGCAAGTCTTTAAGAGAGTAGAGGACACCATTATGTTAACTGTTGTTTGTTGTTGTTTTTGTCTAATGATTGTGTTGTAGCTCCCCCTTAATGGTTGGTTCACTCTTTTGTAAAGGTAATAACAAGATATATCCCAAGCATCATCCACCTTATTAGCCTTGAACATGAAGAAGGCTTGTAAAATGGATGATACTTGGGATCTATTTTGTACTCTCCTCTTCTATAAGAGTGTTGCCTAACGTTTTGTTGAAGGAAGCATGAAAGATTTGACCTCCCCCATTCTATTCTTAACTATTGTTTTTTGTACTTCACTTCTTGCTAAAGAAGTGGTAACCACGAGATATGAACATGTTCTAGTTAAGTCTTTACGCCCACTTCATTTATCAATGGAACAAGGTTGGTTTCCACTGCAAATTAATGATGTTAGAAACCAAGTCAACTAAATCAAGACATGTGTGAGATCTTATCTTCTTTTTCTGAGTTTGAGCGTTTCTATGTTCTGTAAATGTATTCATACCATGCGGAATTAAAGATAACAATTTTGTGCCAAACATCACTCTAAAACATTTCTTGTAACATGCTCCTTTCTTGCTCTACAATAACTCCTCTTTAAATTGGATATTGAGAAGATAACTAAACTCTATCAAAGTGTTATATATAAACTGCCTTTTCTAAGCAAGGGTTGCCAAAACTTATACTGCTTCTCATAAGAGAACATTTATTCAAAAGTTTGGTTGATAGTTTTTTTATTATAGTTTTGTATAGTTAATGACTCAACCACCTTCTGTCAGCCCTTTATTCAAACCTTTTTTAACAAAAGATTGGTAATACTTGTGTTTGTCTGAATCTCGAGGTAGATAGCTTTTGAGACGACCCAAGGGATTGGTTAATACCTTCTGCAACCAGCAGACATGCATGCAATCACATAGTTTCCTTTCTTAATTTTCTTTCTCTCTACCCACCATGCATGTGTATCCATACCTCTATAAAACAGAGAAGAAGCCTCCACATCTTTTGGCCATTGCAAGAAAATGGAACACTTCTACCAATTCCAACAGCGGCTTGTCCTCTTCATAGCTCTTGGCTTATTTCTGTCTCTTCTTTCTTCATGTAAGTTCAGTTTTATATCCATCTCTATTTTGTCTTCTCCTTGTTCACTTTACACCAGTTTCATGTTTGAATTTTGTCACTGTTGCAGTTGTTATGAAGTGCAATGCCTTGGAAAATTCCACTGAAAGAAGCGACGCAAGAAACTTCATTTCCAATTACAAAAACTGCACTGGCCTCTCCAGAAAGCTTCTGCTATCTCCAGGTAACTCAGAGACACACATAAACTTTAGGATCAGTCTCTGTTTTTATGTTTTATGAAACCCTTAAAGTGACATATTCAGACTATTTCATCACGTTTCCTTACGACAGTAATGATTCATCTTAGGTATTGGCTTCACATATAAAGACCAGACGCTGTGTTTATGTTGTAGAAACCCTAAAGACACGTTTTCATAACATATCCATTAACTAAGCATATACAATGTTGTCTTTTTGTTTATGTATTTTTGATAACCCTAGTCCCTAAAGACACATCTTCGGAGATATTTTCAGATATTGGAGACGGGACCAAAAGGATAGGACAAGAATGCTCAAAAGATGACGTTGTTGTCTTTCAAGGCTCAACGGTTCCACTTCCAAACGGAGTACCTGCATTTACAGTTGAGATCTTAAACGCATGTGCCTCTGATTGCAGCGTTGCGGAGATCCACGTCAGTTGTGGCTGGTTCAGCTCGGTCAGACTGGTTAACCCTAGAGTTTTCAGGCGACTCTCCTACGATGATTGTCTGGTCAATGATGGTCAACCTCTTGCTCCTGGACAGACACTCTCCTTTCAGTATGCTAACAGCTTCTCTTACCCTCTCTCTGTTTCTTCAGTCTCTTGCTTCTAGTTTTAGACGGTATTTTCCACGGAACTGTGCTTCAATTTTTATCAAACCAAGATCTTGGTTTCAGTTTGTGTTCATCAAACCAAGGTCTTGGTTAACCTCTTGTAAGCCAGTTTAAGTTTATTAGTGTTAAATGTGGCATTGGCATTGTTAATGTGGCATTGATCATATTACATTAGTAGATAGTAATGATGATGTTAATCATCACCATTCAAACAAAGCTTATAAAGACAAGCATCTTTCTTGTTTTCATGGATGCCATGCATGTTCTAGGAATATCTGATGATGGAGAAATAAACATATGGTGATAGCATCAAAGAACATGAAATGTAAGAAGATCTAAAAACCTCCTCTATGTCCGGAGTGGCGGAGTGGAAAATCTAATTGTGACAGCAATCGAATAAAAGTGCAAGCACCCCATAAAGGGTGTTTAAATTTTTTTATTTTTTTTTAAAATAAAAAAAAATAATAAATGGACTAATTACGGACCGTCACATGTCAGTGAGATCCGCAAACAGTGCAAGCACCAACTCTTAAACAAGAGGAGATGCTTATTTTTTTGGTGGATCCTACCCACTATTATATTAATTTTGAATTAAGCACTCCCTTAAACAACCCCTTTAGTTATGCTCTAAGACCATGATTAACCCGGATTTCTTAAGGTGGGGTTCTTAGCGGAAGTTAAGAAACAGTTTCTTAACTTCCGCTAAGAACCTCACCTTAAGAAATTCGGGTTAATCATGCTCTAAGATCTATATAAAATTGAAATGAACCAAAACCAGCATTTTAAAACGTAACTTATCCATTACTAAAACCAAAATTGCTTTGGAGAAGTTTAAAATCCAGAACCGTAAGAAAAATTTAATTGACTTTGCATTTCCAACAACGCAGTAACTTTTTATTTTATTTTTACAATGCAATAACTTCTTTATTTTAGTTTTTTTTTTTTTAAACTTCTTTATTTCTTCACGAACTTTTAGTTAAAAAGACTTTTCTCTAGTTCAGATTTTCTTCTTCTTCACGAATAAGCTCTTCTTGCATTTTCTATGCAATAGCTTCTTTATATGCACCTTCAACTTGTTGGAACAAAAGTCCATTGGACTTTAAGTAAATAATGAAAAGCAAATGGCATGGGCTATAGTAAAATAAATGTCAAATGAAGTACAAATAAGAGAGTCCCACATCGGTGGGAAGAAGCAAAACTGAGGTATATATATGTTTTTTTGCTATGAGTTATTAAACAACTCAGGGAGAGAGGAAGTCCCCATGCGTGTGCCGCCGCCGCCGTCCGGCTCGGCTCGGCTCGGCTCGGCTTGGGCTTGGGCTTGGGAGAATATGGCCCCAGGGCCACTAAAAGATGTTCTTTTTTAGGCCCAATTAAGCTCAACGTTTTGCCATTTCATTTTGAAAAAACAACATGACATTCATGTGTAAACGACGAGTAGTTCGTTTAAAAACGACATGAAGTCTATCAGTTCAAAACGGATCATAACCGAGTCAACAAAGAGAGATCTTGCGGAGTAATTTTCTCAACGCATTAACTCCCAAGATTTTCGAGATATTTTCGTATCAGTTACGAAAATCAAATCTCATTCCTCTCTTTAAATAGCTCGTCTCCTCCTCTTTTATTTCTTTCATTTTTCACATTTCTCTTAGCGAAAACCAGCAAAACCCCTTAGCGTAAGTCTATACTCGAGAGTGTTTCGTAGTTATAGTTCGATAGGACATTCACGAGTGAAGCGTGAATCGTCAACCATGGTTGTATCATGGGACTCGGTATTCGTACAATTTCGTCTCACTACGAAGCGAATATTTAGAGTTAAGGAAAGAGATCATATCTTGCCTCCATCTTTATTCGAATGCGTTTTGTTTATCGGTTTTAATTCGTATTTCGATTCATCTATTTCCTTAACATCGTTTTATTATTATCGTATATATCAGTTCGGTTTTCCGGCTTCTACAATCTTAACTCTAAATCGCTTATGTTCAAAAGCTTTAATCGGATTGTAAACGATTTACTAAACGGTTTATTCAAGGATTTGTAAACGTTTTTGAAACGGTGTTTGCGATTTGCTTTGTAGCACTTCCGCGAAACGTTTCTTAAGTATCTCATAACGATTTGCGCTTTGCTCTATAGCACTATCGCGAACGTTTGTTGATATACGATTCTTAAAACGTTATAAAACGATTCGTTTCCACGGATGCTATTAAAAAGCGAGTCTGTGAAACAATCAAAACGCCTTCCTTGATGGTTTCTGCGAACGCTTTAAGCGAGTTTGCAAAACGGGTCTTGGCTTAATTATCATTTCTGGTTGTGATCAATCGTAAACGATCTCCATTAAAACCAAATGATTAATGGCTTGCGTTTGCTTTGTAGCACTTCGCGAAACTTTTTTTATTTTTTCTAAAAACGGGTTTGCGGTTTGCTTATAGCATTTTCTGCAAAACATTTTAGATATACCACAAACGGTTTCTGCGAACGCTTTTTAGCGAGTTTGCAAAACGTTTTCTCATACTTATATCGATATGATTTGGTACAAACACCATTTAAAATTATTATTTTTTATTAAAATAATATGTTAATATGTTATTGTTGAATGGAGTACTAATCCGTTTTCATGTTTTCTCAACAGAAAAATGACGGATTCAAACAACACCCCCATTGACACCACCATCAACCAAACTCCACTCAACGTTGCAGCAACTGTTGCAACAGTGACAACTGCTGGGATCACAGTGTTAACCGCTGCAGCAACAACAACAACTACCCTACCTGTGGGAAATGGTGCTGATGAGACCAACGCCGTAACCTTTTCGGTGCTGGTCTTTATCAAACTGGTTCAACTCAAGGAACCATTGGTGCTCTGGTTGCAGTTGTAACTCTTCAAAACGTGGCAGAAGAAGATGTTGTTCTTCCTCACAACAATGAAGCTTGGTAAGTTCATCCAGGAGGACAAGCCCATAGTCCCTTACGAGATTGAAGATGTGCATACTCTCGCAAGTGTTGACATATGGGTGCATTCCGACTTCATCTGCAAATGATACATTTTGGGTCGTCTCATTGACCCATTGTACCGAGTTTACTGTAAGACTCCCACTGCAAAAGAGCTGTGGAGATCATTGGACAAGAAATACAGAGGTGAAGACACTGGCTGCCAGAAGTATGTGGTTGCCAAATTCCATGATTTCAAAATGGTGGATTCAAAACCCATCATGGATCAGGTGGAAGCGTTTCAGTTCATTTGCCATGAAATCGCTGCTGAAGGGATGTCTATCTGTGAGACATTCACAACTCTCAGCTTCATTCAAAAGCTTCCTCCAAGCTATGCGGATTTCAAGAACTACTTGAAGCACAAGAAAAAGAAGATGGGTCTCGAGGATCTCATCATGAGGCTTCAAATGGAATCTAGAAAACGAATTGCCGAGAAGGTCAATGTTGTCAATGCTAAGGAGCATAGTGTTAACATGGCTGAGCATAAAGGCAAAGGAAAGGCACACGCCCACTCTCCTGCTAAGCCTTTCAAAACGGTTACACAATTGAAAGCTTCTGGACCTAACTTCAAGAAGAAAGGTGGTGAAGCGAATGTGGAAAAATTCAAAGGGAAATATCACTACTGCCACAAAGTGGGGCACATGACTACTGAGTGTCGCAGCAAGATCAGAAATGAGAAGGCTCAAGCGAATCTCACTGAACATGATCTTGTTGCAGTGGTGACTGAGACCAACATGGTTGAAAGTAACAACCTTAAGGAATGGTGGTATGATACAGGTGCTACCACCCATATTTGTACTGATAGGGTCATGTTCAGCACCTATCAGAAGAGCAAGACTGAGGAGAAGCTGTTCATGGGAAACACTGCAGTCTCCAAGATTGAAGGCCGCGGAAAAGTGATTCTGAAGATGACATCTGGATATGAAGTACGAATGTGAAGCATGTGCCTGACATGAGGAAGAACCTGGTCTCGAGAACCTTGCTTAGCAAGAATATATTCGCCACAACTCTTGAGGCGGATAAACTCATGATTAGGAAAAATGGGATGTATTTGGGAAAGGGGTATGTTAAGGATGGACTGGTCAAAATGAATGTAATGACAATCCCTCCAAAAGTTGTAACTCCAAAAGTTGTAACTCCAGAAGCTTCAACTTCAATGAATAAGAAAAAGCCAGTTGCTTATTTGGTTGAGTCTTTTAATATATGGCATGAAAGATTAGGCCATGTAAACAACAAATCGATATAAAGATTAATGAATTTAAATCTAATTCCCAAATTTAAAACAAGTAAACAAAAATGTGAAGTATGCGTACAAGCTAAGCTCACAAAAACGCCTTCACCTCATGTTGAAATAACTAATAAAATTCTAGATTTAATTCACACCGATTTATGTGATTTAAAATATATACAAACTAGAGGTGGGAAAAAGTATTTTGTGACCTTCATAGATGATTGCACAAAATATTGTTATGTGTATTTATTACATAGCAAAGATGAAACCTTAGAAAAATTCAAAGAATTTAAACTCGAAGTTGAAAATCAGCTTGAAACAACTATTAAAATAGTTAGAAGCGACAGAGGAGGCGAGTATGATGGTCCATTTAATGAATTTTGTAAAGAACATGGAATAATCCATCAAACTACAACTCCTTATTCACCAGAATCTAATGGAGTTGTTGAACGCAAAAATCAAACTCTAAAAGAGATGATGAATGCAATGTTGTAGGAATCCGGGTAATTTACCTTCGTATACATACCTCAAAGTGTGGGGGTGCTTGGCAAAAGTTGCGGTAGCGCCACCAAAAAAAGTCACTATTGGACCCAAAACAATGGATTGCATTTTCATCGGATATGCACGTAACAGTAGTGCCTATCGATTTCTGGTACATAAATCTGAAATTTCAGATATCCATGTAAATACAGTCATGGAATCAAGAAATGCATCTTTCTTTGAAAATATTTTTCCATGCAGGGAAAAATAAGGTTCAAAACGACCTAGAGAAGAAAGAGACGATGACAATGACTCAGAAATTGAGACAAACGTCGAGATTTCTATAAATGAAATTTCAGAAAATGAGAAAGAGGATGAACCTAAAAGAAGCAAAATAGCTCGAAAGAAAAAATCTTTTGGTGATGATTTCTTAATGATATTTTTAGTAGAAAATGATCCAAAAACCTTGGCTGAAGCCATGTCTTCACCAGACGCTCCATTTTGGAATGAAGCCGTCAAAAGTGAATTTAATTTTATCATGCAAAATTATACATGGTATATAATAGATTTACCACCAGGTTGTAAAGCATTAGGAAGTAAGTGGATTTTAAAACAAAAACTAAACCCTGATGGAACACCTGGTAAACATAAAGCTAGACTTGTAGTTCAAGGATTCCGACAAAGGGAAGGTTTTGACTATTTTGATACATATTCTCCAGTAACGAGAATAACATCAATAAGGTTAATGATAGCAATCACAGCCTTAAGAGATCTAGAAATCCATCAAATAGATGTAAAAACCGCTTTTCTAAATGGAGATTTAGAAGAGGAAATTTACATGAAACAACCTGAGGGTTTTGTCGTTTCTGGACAAGAAGACAAAGTTTGTCGACTTGTAAAGTCACTTTATGGGCTTAAACAAGCTCTTAAACAATGGCACGAAAAATTTGACAATACAATGCTGTCAAATGGTTTCAAAATTAATGAATGTGATAAATGCATATACTACAAAACTACCAAAAATGCGTATGTTTTGTTATGCTTATATGTAGATGATATGCTCATTATTGGAAGCAATAAAGATATTATCAATCACACAAAGAACATGCTCAAAGGAAAATTTGAGATGAAAGATTTGGGATTAGTAAATGTTATTCTAGGGATCAAAGTCACAAGAAATTCAAACGGAATTATCTTAACCCAATCTCATTATGCTCAAAAAATATTAGAGAGGTTTAAAAATTACTCTAATGGTACTGCAAAAACTCTGTTAGATCCCTTACTTCACTTAACAAAGAATTCAGGTGAAGCGGTTTCACAAAACGAGTATGCACGAGTGATCGGCAGTCTTATGTACTTAACCAATTGTACTAGACCAGATCTAGCGCATGCAGTAAACGTACTTAGTCGATATACAAGTAATCCAGGTCATAAACATTGGAAAGCTATAACAAGAGTACTAAATTACTTGCGTCATACCAAAGATTTTGGACTTCACTATGGTAAAGAACCAGCGGTTTTAGAAGGATACAGTGATGCTAATTGGATATCATAATCTAAAAATTCAAAATCCACAAGTGGATATGTCTTTACACTAGGAGGAGCAGCAATTTCGTGGAAATCTACCAAGCAAACAGTATTAGCCAGATCCACCATGGAATCTGAGTTCATAGTCTTAGACAAAGCAGCAGAAGAAGCTGAATGGCTTAGAAATTTTTTGGAAGATATTCCTATGTGGGAGAAACTTGTACCAGCTATACGCATACATTGTGATAGTCAATCAGCTATAGCTCGGGCCCAGAATAATCTCTACAATGGTAAATCTCGTCACATCAGAAGACGACATAAAACCATTAGACAACTTATCTCAAATGGTGTAATCACAACTGATTACATCAAATCGGCTGACAACCTAGCGGATCCATTCACTAAAGGTTTGCCACGAGATGTTGTTGCTAAATCATCAAAAGAAATGGGTTTAAAGCCTATAACAAATGAGGATGCTTGATTGCAACCCTACCTATCATGACTGGAGATCCCAAGACGTAGGTTCAAAGGGAAAAAAAAATCAAACAGAATCTAACCAAAGCACGTTGAGACAAAGTAGTCTCTTCCCAGTTCTTAAAGATGATAAAAATGCTAACGAATGTGAGAAGGATAAGCATAAGCTTTTAATGATTCCATAGCTTATAAGGCGAAGTATTACTCAATACTTTTCATGGTCAATCACCTAATGAGTGTGAAATTAGACCGTTTCTAGGAGAATGAATGCAAGGCTATATTCTCTAAATTCACTCATGAAAACCAGGAATAGTTCAGGGCCACAATGAACACAATAGAGAACTAAGTTCTACGAGAAAATGAAGCTGCGTTATGCATGTTGTCTCGGTCTACATAAAACACCGGTTGGTTCAAGACATCATGTTCACCTTCTGGTAAAGTAAATCCGACATATATTAACTATGAGTGGTTCAAGGCTTAAAAATGCCACCAACTCAAACACAGTGAATTTTTCGCTAACACTCTCGATAAGTCAGTCTGTCTAGTCATTAGTTTAAGTCCAGTCAGATTTTTTTTAAATAGTCCTAGAGTCTATCGAGTCTGCATTTAGTCTGCATATATTTAGAGTCATTTCTATTCATGTGGGGGATTGTTGGAACAAAAGTCCATTAGACTTTAAGTAAATAATGAAAAGCAAATGGCATGGGCTATAGCCCAATAAATGTCAAATGAAACACAAATAAGAGAGTCCCACATCGGTGGGAAGAAGCAAAATTGAGGCATATATATATGTTCTTTTGCTATGAGTTATTAAACAACTCAGGGAGAGAGGAAGCTCCCACGCACACGCCGCCGCCGCCGTCTGGCTCGGCTCGGCTCGGCTCGGCTCGGCTTGGGCTCGGCTTGGGCTTGGGCTTGGGCTTGGGCTTGGGCTTGGGCTTGGGCTTGGGCTTGGGCTTGGGCTTGGGAGAATGCGGCCCCAGGGCCACTAAAAGATGTTCTTTTTGGGCTCAATTAAGCTAAACGTTTTGCCATTTCGTTTTGAAAAAACAACATGACATTCATGTGTAAACGACGAGTAGTTCGTATAAAAACGACATGAAGTCTATCAGTTCAAAACGGATCATAACCGAGTCAACAAAGAGAGATCTTGTAGAGTAATTTTCTCAATGCATTAACTCCCACGATTTTTGGGATATTTTCGTATCAGTTACGAAAATCAAATCTCATTCCTCTCTTTAAATAGCTCGTCTCCTCCTCTTTCATTTCTTTCATTTTCACACTTCTCTTAGCGAAAACCAGCAAAACCCCTTAGCGTAAGTCTATACTCGAGAGTGTTTCGTAGTTATAGTTCGATAGGACATTCACGAGTGAAGCGTGAATCGTCAACCATGATTGTATCCTGGGACTCGGTATTCGTACAATTTCGTCTCACTACGAAGCGAATATTTAGAATTAAGGAAAGAGATCATATCTTGCCTCCATCTTTATTCGAATGCGTTTTGTTTATCGGTTTTAATTCGTATTTCGATTCATCTATTTCCTTAACATCGTTTTATTATTATCGTTTATATCAGTTCGGTTTTCCGGCTTCTACACAACTCTGGTGCATAAGATATGATCAAGAATAAATACCTCCAACGTGCGTCTAGCAAACTCAGTTAATAGCTTCTCATCCTCACGCCCTCCGTCGTTATTAACCTGAAATTCACATGAAAAAGTAATAATAAGGAAACGATCATCATTACGAGAAAAAAAAATTGTAATCAAATATGGAGCCGTATAAACAATGTGAAACTAACCTCCATACGGTTTTGTGGACCCCTTTCATCAGGCAATGGCTCAAGAACATCTTTCTCCATGAGTAACATTGATCATCAACTAAAACAAACATATCTTTGTCCACACTAACAATTGGAGCTGTCAAGTTTTTGACATCAGTTGCTCTCTCTTTCTTTGGTTCTTCTTCAAGAGCCTTCAATATTGAAGAATCCAAATCGAGTTTCACCATTTGTCTTGAATCTGTTTGTAGTATTTTCTCCTTGTTGGTACTCCATACAAGAGAGTTTAACCCATGAAACAAGAATTCCATCACCAAAGAGGATGTAACTTCCTTCTTGATGAAGAAATGTTTCACAACTAGTTTTAGAATCACAACCATTTTCTCTCGAGACATCTCTCGCCTTGATTTTTGGTCCATCCCTAACCAAAAGGCACATAAGCTGCACCAGAAAATCATCAAGATCCATTCCTTGTTATATAGTACTATGATATATGCAAATCTGCTATTAATTAACAAACAAGGAAACTTTTATGCTGCCATGATATAATAAACACAGATTTATCTAATGACCTGGACTTGAGCCATTATTGTAAGAGAGCCGTATTCATCAATGAAACCGTCATGTAACTTAAGTAACTCCATATACTTTTTCCATCCCCAATCATGCTCTGTCTTCCAAAACTCGTGTAACGTATCTGCAAGGATGTAATCAGTTAATCTAAGTCCTATAATCGGGATTCAAAAAGTAAAAGATGCAAAACATAACCTGAATGCTTTGATTTCTTTGGATTTTTATTCACCACAGAGATATAAACTCAGCAAAATGACTCCAACCTGTCACAAAAAGGTTAAACTTAAATGAACAATTAAAGTTTTGTTGATCGAGAGAGAGAGAGAAGAAAACTAAAGAGACAATAATATTAACCTGGAAGAATTCTATCACAGTTTGCAACACAGAGAAACAAAGAGAGATGGGTTGGTACTTCACAGCCTTTTGGATAAACTAAAATAGACCTGCGATAAAGAAGAAAACATCAAAGAAAATATCAAAAGAGTGTTAAAGCTTATTATATATCCAGAGGAGAAGAAGAAAATGTCATTTACCATTGGTGCCCACCAACTTCAAAAACATTGCTACGGATCTCTTGCTTACTTATTTTTGAAAATTTCTCAATCTTCCATGTATATGTCCCATATAATTCAGAGCAAGAAATCAAACAGAGTATATTGAGAGAGAGTCAAAGAACTAAGTGCATACCAGACTCTTTACTAGTAATCTCAGACATTTCCCTTGAGTGTTTTTTTACACTCCTTCAAACTACAATCGTTAAGAATTAAGCAACTTTGTTATTATCTCCGAATGCTGCTAGTGCTAATTAAGGGTGATTAACAACAACAACAAGAAAAATAAATAAATTCAATCTTAAGAATGTAAAAAGAAAGAAGCATAAACTAATCATTTTGTGGATTCGTCTCTATTAACTAAAGGAAAGAGATGAGTCGAGGGAAAGAAGCCTTGGACGAAAGAGCAGAGAGAAGCTTGAATCGTTTCTGAACAATTAATAATGATTAACATGGAGTAATACTCTTAAATTACAATACGATTGTGATCTTCAAATATCTTTTTATGGGAATCCAATTTAAAAATTTACTTCTCTAGACATACAAACCAAATGATTTAGGAAACCTTTTTTAAATATCAATCTTACTGAGACAAATAAATTAAAATGTAAATTTCTTTTTCCTACATCTGTCTCTTTAAGCAAATTGACAACTTTCTAAACAAAAGATGGCACTGTTCATAGTACACAGACACTAACCTAAAGAGTAGAGTAGAGTGAAGAAGACTAAACATCTTAATTATTCTCTCCAAATGGTGATGGCGGGAAAACAAGACCAGTAGATGCATGAGGAGGCCGAGGACATTTGCCCGGACCAAGAATTCCAGCTTGAGCCATTGGTGAGGATGTGAAACTTCTTGGTTTAAGTGGTGAATGATATTGAACTCCTCCTGGTGGAGTGGGTAATATCCCGCGACCGTCGAACCTAGGAGAGGGCAAAATGGGTACACTTGATGATGCAGAACCATTGAACCGTGGTGGTTGTTGATAGTCATGAGATGGTTTCATTTGGTTTCTATTGGGTCCTGAATCTCCAAATGAGCTTTGAGGAGAGGGGATACACACAGAGACAGGAGTAGGCAATATCCCGCCGCCACTGAGCATAGCTGAAGGAAGACTCTTGTTATATATCAGTGGCGAGTGCGATTGATAGTGATGAGATTGCTGCATTTGGTTTCCATGGGGTCCTGAATCTCCTGATGAGCTTTGAAGAGAAACCGAGACAGGAGACTCAGCTGCAATAGTAGACCAAAACTGGTCTGCATGACGCATCATTGGTGGTCTAGCTAAGTTAGGAGTTGGCTGAGCCATGGCAGGAGGAGGAACAATGCTTCTTCTTAAGCGGGTCTTGCTTGTGTAACCATTAGCGAGAGTGGGTAGGTGTAAAGGAGTCTTCTTTATCTTCTTCCCAATCTTTTTCACAGCTAACTGATCATTATGCCGAGGCCTATCCATCTCACACAAAGGCTAAACTAAACCCTAAATTCTGATCTTAGAAACCGCACAATAGAGAAGAGAACTTATTAAAGTCTCAAGCTTTCTAAGAGAAACAGAGTAAGAACCTAGCAATGAACCCTAAATTAGTGAATCAAGAGATTGCCCTCTATGCAATTATGCATCTAGATATTGAATCACCTCCGTTTATATAAAAACTCACGATGCCTTTTGCCTTCGATTCGCAGAGTAAACCACTATTAAATTACGTTTCCGTCCTAAGCAAATCGGTCGTTGAAATTAACGATCATAGAAAGAAGGGTAAGAAAGTTGAGAGAGAAAGAAGAATTGGGGGCTCAGATCCGTTTTTTTCAGCAAACACGATGCAGAGATAAATAAGGATTGAAGAAAGGAAAAAAAAACAAATGGGGTGAGAGAGGCTCGAACTCTCGACCTCAGGATCACTCAATAGCTATGAGACCTACGCGCTAGCCAACTGCGCCACCACCCCAGTTTGATTTGATTAGAACAGACGATGAGTCTATCTATCAAACTTGTGCAACAAAGAAAAGAGATTTTAACCGATTGACAGAGAAGGAAACAATCTCTCTTTCTCTTTCTGGTTCCTTCTTAAAGCTCGAAGCAAGCAGAGAACATAATCAATCGCTCGCTACTTTAGATTCTCTTCACGGAAGCACATAGCACTTGAAAGGTATGAGTGTCTTTTTCGTTTTGTTATCATTTCTCAATCGCCGACATTGGTATTTTCCGGTCTAGCCTCTGAAAATCAACCCAATCTTCTAACGAATCCTTTCTTAATTCGAAAAGAGGATCTATTGAACTTCTCTGTTATTCTCAACTAAAACAAAAAATAAAAACCCAAGCTTTCTATTTCTATTAGTATTGATTTGCTTACGAAAGTTATGTTGCTTCTTTTATGATTTGGGCATCCCTTAAATTTCAGTTTGATTGCTCTATTTAAAACCCTTCCATTTGTGTATGTGTGTGCCTTTAGCAACTGAATCAAACTTCTAGGGTTCTATACTGTTACTTAGATTCTTCCAACTCTATTCCTTTTTTTTATAGCTTAGTGTCTTATCCATTATCGGGTTTTTTTCTTTTATATCAGTGGTTTGAGTAATGGGAATTGAAGGAGAGATGGGTATTAGTGGAGGGATAGAAGATGCTTTGATGATGAGCGTTGATGAGAAAGATGATTTTAGAGACAAAGATGAAGTTACTATCCGTCGAATGAAGAATCGGGAAAGACAACGCAGGTATAGAGCCAGGAAGCGGATGCGGGAAGAAGCGGGTCTCGATGATGAAAGTCTCTCTTTCCAGACCACCCTCACGGGTCAACAAAAAGACCAAGAAGAAGAAGAAGAAGAAGAAGAGGAGGAGGAGGAGGAGCTAGAGTGTGATAACATTTATGTTGACAACTTTGTGAGGCGTGTTTATTGCAATAGAGATTGGAAAAAAGAAGCTAGAATAGCTCATTTGATCATGGACAAGACTCGAGATGGTTCTTGTTTGGTTCATCGCAAGATTCGGCCTCGTCCAAGAGACTGGAAAGCTGATGCTCGAAAGATGAAAACTTGATCAAATCCATGTAGTTCGTTGCTTCTTGAGGAGTCAGTCCGGTTTGCTAGAGGATCGTACAAGGGCAGTTTCTTTAAGATTGGATTTGACTGAAAAAAAGGGAGAATGCACAAAGCAAACATCCTATCCTAATATAAGATTAAAACCGCTTCTGCTCTTTCTTTGCTGTGTATTAGAATATCCAGACGTTATGGGAATTGTAGTATGTATACGAATGTTTGATTTCATTTGTACTGAAACTAAAACATTATCACACTAAAATAAAAGAAGATTCGACCCCAGATAATAAGTAGCGTTTATTTCAATTACGTTTCCATGTTGTATATTGTAGGTAGGATGTCAAAATGAGTTAGATTTTTCTTGCTGTTCTTTAGATTCATTTAATAAATGAGCTTAATAATTGAGTTTAAATTAGATTACAGAACGATTTTTAATGAACTAACTCATGAATTTGATCGTTTTTATACTTATTATATATATATTTATGGATGAGTTATACTTCTAATGTAAGAAAATATAGTTTTTATATTAGTCATATTTATTTTCTAAAATTAAAATGTAAAAGAATATTGATATAAATCCTCATATCATATATTCTTATAACTAAAATATAAAAATAAAATATTCTTAAGACTCTCACGCTGAATATATATCTTTATGATTTAAACAAATGAAGACTTTGAAGATGAATCATCTCAAAACTCTTATGTGGAATATATTTTTGGATCACTGATTTAGTTTTGATTTAATTTATTATTAGGTGTTAGTTTTATCATGTATTTAATATTAGTGTTTTGGATTTTTAATATTAATATTTAAATTATATTATGATAATTATTTCATGAGAAATTCTTTAAGGTAACTATTTCTTGTTTATTTTCACAAAAATAGCATTCAAAGAGGAAAATGACCAAAATATTTCACTAAACATGTAAATATAAGCTTATATCCATAAGGTTAACTAATCTAGACTTAGGTTTAAAAGTTAAGGGATGGAGTTTCGAGGGTGAGATTTCAAATTTTAAAAAATAAAATACAAATGTTGAAAATTTTAAAATAAAAAGAGTTGTTTTGATCATTTTTCTTTTTGTGGGTTATTTTGGTGACAAAAACTTAAAAATTATTATTTGAGACAATTCCCCTTATTTTATTCTATATTTTAGTTTATAGTTATTTTATAATAATATTTTTTATTTGATTATGAGTTAGCTTATATAACTCATGATTTTGATGATCTGAATTCGAGTTTACAAATTGAACCTCATATAATAAATGAGTTGAGCTTAGTTAGCTCATGAAAGACTCGAGCTCACTATAAGATTCTTATAAGTTGAATTGGATGAGTTAGCTCATTTTGACATTCCTAATTGTAGGAGATGAATTGCATCATTGCACAAAACCCATCATATAGAAAGTTTGGCCCATTAAGCTGATAATGCCGGCTCGACTCAGCAAGCCGCGAGAGATCACATCAGCTCAGCTTATGACTGCTTTTAATCAGCTATAAGGAGAAGGTGCACCAGCTTGGCTCAAATGGCTTGATTTGTCGGCCCGATTACTCGGCCCGACAATACCAAACCCATTAGAGTAAATCGACGAAGGGAAAAATCAAGGCGAGATCAACTATATAAAGGAAGGAAAGGCGAACAGATAAAGGTTCGAAAGCACTCACACACACATTTGGCGACTAGAATTAAGGTTTTACTCTCATGTTTTCTCGCCGACTTATACTTTCCCGGCCAGTTCCACGAGTACCGGCCTATTCCCTTTGTCTATTTTCTTATTTGTAACGGATAATTTTTTTGATCTAATAAAACACCTTTGAACTAACCCATTGATGAGTTCCGTCCTTCTCTTATTCGTTTCCGACCGAACTCGGTTCAAACAATTGGCGCCCACCATGAAGTAGAACAAAGTAGCGTTAACAACAATCTCTATGGCTCACGCCGCATCCACTTCTGGAGAAAAACTAGAACTATGTTCAAACAGTTGGCGTCCATTATGGATGATGTCACGGCGAGCCTCGCGCAGCAAGAAATAGTCCAATAAGCGACGAATGCGCAACTCGCCACTTTAGCCGCTGCTCTCGCCGTCTCTACCGGCCACATCAGCAATCTTTCGATGATATATAACTATGTGCTATTAGCGCATTGTTTGTAGTTGTCTTGTGCACTAGACATATATTGTTGCTTTGTGAGGTGTACTAGACACCTTGTTTGTTTCATGCTAGAGCTAGGCATACATAGTCGTTGTAATAACCCTCATGAACCAATGAATTTTTGGTCGATAAAAAAATTCTGCTCGACCAGTTTCGAGTTAGTCGATCAAAATTAAAATAAAATCAACCCGATGAATTAATGTCTCGATGAGACTGTCGTGTGGTCGAAAGACCTTCCCTTGATAGTTATGGTCGAGTTTTAATTATTATGGTCCAGTTTTATTAAGCTGAAAGAGTTTATCTAAAAGTAAGACGAGATCCGATGGACATGAAACTTTTGGTCGAAAACTGCCCAAAAAGACCATTCAGCTGCTTGGCCGGTCATGTGCGATGCACATGATTTTCACCTGCTTGCTTGCTTGACCAGTCATGTGCCATGCACCTTCCTGCCTGCCTTCTTGTTTAATGAGTTAATCATGTGAAAGTCACCAGCTACTTGCTTCAGCTGCTTGCAGCTTTCTTCATGGGAAGGAAGAGTTCAGCTGCTTGGTGTGCTGAAGCATCTCTCCAACTGTCTAGCCTCAGCTTTGCCTTGTGTGGGAGCAAACCCTTGTCTGAAGCAACCCCTTATGTTATAAAACACATTCATCTCTCTTTCTGGTCGTCCATAACCTGCAAGAAAAACCATAGAAAGTTCATAGAAAATCAGAGAAAGAAGAGAGAAAATTCAGACAGAAAAATCAGAGAAAAATTATGGAAAAAACAAATCAGAGAATTAAACTGGAGCATGACTGACCCTTCTCACGATCTGGTGTCTCCAATCAGTGAAGTGTGGTGTATGTAATAAGTGAAGGTTGGTCGTGACTTCATCTTGGAGTTGAGAGCACCCCATGACTTGATTCTTTGATTTTAATCGGTAAGGATTTATGATTTGGTTAAGATCAGTTTAAGTAAAGCTTCATGTCTAGAATAAAACCTAAGCTCTGTTGTGATCATGTTTGAAGTGATCTTGTCCTAATCCACCTTGTCTGAACTGAGCTTCAACCAAATTGATTTAATTAATTAGGTTGAACCAAACTGCCGGAATACTAATGTTCTGAACCGAACAGATTTGGTCTTGTCTAGTACTGAGCTAAGCCGTGCTGTATATGGTCTGAACATGTGTTGAACTGATCTGGTCTGAGTAGAATCAAGCTAAGCTGTTGTGAACTGATTAGAACCAGTTGATGATATCTTAAGCTACTGTCTGGATTAGTTATCTAAGCTATTGTACAGTTCAGTTTAGTTAGTTTTGGATTAAATCAGTCTCATGCAACTGTTAACTAATCAGATATGAGCTGATTGGATTTAATCCAAACTAAATTAATTTTATTCTAAACTGAATTGATCTTGGTCTGATCTTATCTGAACCAAGCTGAGCTATCCTTGAACTGAAATATTAAAGGTTGTCCTGAACCAAACTAGTTTGATTTAAGTTGGTGCTTCAGAACAGAACTGTTGGATTAATGATTTTCTGCACCGAAATGCTCTGTTTCAGATGGTCGAGGTCAGTGGTGGGATCAGCTGGATTTTTCTGGTTGTCTTGAATCAGGATTCAAGTGGAGTGTAATTAGCTTGAGCTCGAGTCTAGTCTTCCTTAGCCAATCTCATGGATTCAATGGTGAGTCTAGATAGATGATGAATAAGTTATGAATGATTATGCATGATTGCATACTAAATATGGATGATTGATAAGCAAAGTCTCTTAAACTATAATTGAATGGGAGGTGTTTACTTATGTAAACACTTAAGAAATATTATGAATTATTATTTGAGGTTTATCCCAAGCCTTAGTACTTGTTCTCAAGTACTAATATATAAGTATATTATTAAGTATATAAGTATGAATCATGTGAAGTCTTATTGTATACTCACTCTCCTGAAAGTCCCGCATTACCGTGAATTGGTCATGCGATATGGAACAAGGTCACGAAGACACGATGATGGGGTCGCAACCTGGAGGCCGTGTAACTGCATGCAGCCTTAGATGTTCGATCTTTGAATATCTGATGGAGATGATGGTTATATTTATTTTCCCGCTAAGCTCGGTTAGCCTTGGTGGTTTTCTGAGTTTTGCATATATATAAATATATATTATAAGTATGAGTAAATGGCGGGTATCGTGGAGGTGATGTTTAAGATAGGATTCACATTGGTGGAATGAAAGGCCTTATAAAGTTATGGAATATGTTTCTACTGCATACAAATGATGTTAATTGCTCGGGATATTATTATTATGTGTTGGGGTGCGGGATTAGACTCACTGAGTAAATTAGTTACTCATGACTCATTTGTGATGCAGGTTACCAGTAGGCGGGAGACCTTACTCTAGGACGGGAAGGAACATCATTAGCCAGCGGTAGATTTATTATCCTTGCAAGACGTTTTGTATATAGCTTTTGTATAAAGCTTGTTTTTCGATAACTTCAAGGTCGACCTATAACATTTTTGTAAGATGATTTTGAATGAATAAATATATAATGTATAAAGATTTTTCTAAAGTACGGGTTCCATATGATATTAGTCCTTGTCCGGGATGAACTAACTATCGGGTATTGCTTGGTCGGGTTGAAAAGCCTTAAGTGATATCCAATAGGAGCGTCGATGTTCTCAGATTGCTAGTCCAAGGAACTCAAAAGTATTCGGGAACCTCGTATCAGCTTTCAGGGAGCATCGACCGTGTCATTTCCGGTCATCTACGATCGGGGGTGTCACAAAGGTGGTATCAGAGCATGGTTATACGATGCTTGAATGGGACTTGTTTCAAACGTTTTTCGAGTCAAAATAAGTCGCAAGGATAACTAGGATATGCTGGCTGGCTGGTTCCTTCATCTTAGGATAGATAGTCATGGGTAGTTACCTTACCGTTAACTTTCATAGCAGATGTACTGAAACAAGCTCGATGGGGTGAAGCGTACTAACCGAATTTGATCCCATCATGCTTCAGTTTGCTAGCGTCATGCTCGGTTTGATATCGTCATGCTTTTCCTACCGTGCTGTTGGGTTCTACTATGGATATATTACAGAGAGATATACGAGACAGAGTCGACACATCAAACACATATATGGACATATTTGTTATCGATGTCCAAGCGGACGTTGTTTTTGATGATTCAGTTTTGGGAAATTCTTCTGCACATGATCACCCAGATGCAAATGTTCTTCCAGATGCTCAATTTTATCCAGCTTATGCTCAGACTTTCCACAACCAAAGTCGTACAAGCCTGATTGATTCAGCAAGTGTTCCAAGCTTAGTGTTGGTGGCGGAGATATTTTGACTGTAGTACAAGACAATGGACACACCAGCACCATTCCGTTGCAACAAGACATCTTAATGTTTCTGAAGAGGATCAGGAAGTTGGGACCACAAGATACTGAAGAAGGACTAAACCATTCGATGCAGACTTTAGATTGAGGAAGATTTTGAAGACAATACTGGGAGAAAAACGACTGATGAGGCCCATGGTTCCGAGGATGGCAAGAAGGATATGGAAGCATACAACATCAAGAAGGATGCAGTGAGTTGGTCGTTAAGCGTCAAGTGTCAAGCATCATTTTGGGAATGTTAGTCCAAGTTAGACAGATTTCTTTCAAGAGTTCAAGATGGAGTGTTTTCTACTCAAAGTATGAGACCAATTGGAGATTAAACTTATGGAGTTGGTACAGTGAGACGTTTCTGTCAGAGGGTGGAAGTCGAGTGAATCTGATTCATCCATTATTGTTTTGAGGATGTGGCAAAGATCATGGAAATGTGTTATGGGGACTTAGCCAATAATTTTGGAGCAAACAAAGGACTGTAGTGCTTAAGAGCTTTGAGGAGATAGTAATGTCCGATGTGAATGTTAAGGGAGCTGTTACTGTCTAAGAAAGTTTCTTTGTGCCATTCAGACCGTCTAAAGGCTACCCGTTCAGATCAAAGGTCAGTTTCAGGTAATGAATCAAGAAAGTCGTGGAGATTATTTTGGTTGGACGTTTAATTAAATCAAGATCGAGGACCCCAAGTTTATGATGATTCTTTTATGGTTGTGCTTCTTCAAGTGGATAAAATCCATGATCGTGTACGTCATTCGCACTTTGGTCGTTCCTCTGAAGAATAAGGAAGTTATTCTACCCTTGCCCATGAAGTTACCCGATACCATTTACCTATACCTAGGGTACCACTTGTTGAACTGTTTCGCTTTTCCTTACCATTAGTCTCTAACCAAGTGTTTGGCTATTTGGGTAGAGCCTACGTCAAAACCTCTTAAAGGTCCAATCACAGGTTTTCTTCTTATCCCATTGTGTGATGTGTGCGTTTTAAAATTTTTTTTTTTTTATGAATTATTTAATAAATAAGTAAATGTGTGATCAAGGTGTTGTAAGAGACCTTGTCTATGGACGGAATTTTCTGCTCATATTGTATTTGTTTTGGGAACAACACATAGTTGTAGTTCCAAGTAGTGTCATAGTTTTAAGGAGGATTCACTTTAGTGAATTCAAGTATACCGTTCTTATTCGTGGAAGTACTGGCTGCCATTTTGAGTATAGTATGCTTTTCCTATTCCTTAGTACTTCCATTAGAGCGGTTTGTTTCGATCTAGAGTGAGATTGGCTATCTAGTTACCGTGCTCAATTAGGATGTTGTTGAGGAAAGAAGTCATTGGGAGAAGACCAGTCACCGTTGCCCTACATTTACTAAGTGTTGTAGCATTACTCTTATCAGTCTGGGAGAGTTAAAAACCTTTTTGGGAAAAGATGAAGAGGTGTATTCTATAATTCTGATCATTGGAAAATATAAGATAACAAGGAGCAGGGTATTGAGGACTGTTAGATAACTAGGGAGAATGGAGATGTATTTAAAGAATTGGAAGGATTGTCAACATCTAGAAGTGACCCTTCAGTATTGTTCTTGAACCTAGATTCGCTGCAATAGCCTAGGCATCTTGCCAAATGGTTCTATCCGAGTTCAAGTAGTAGTTAAAAGAATTGTTTGGAGAAAGGTTTAGTTCGATTTAGTTCTTTGCCATGGAGTGTACCATATCAGTGGTAAAGAAGAAGAACCAGAGTTTGTGGTTATATTCAACTAAAGTTGAACTGAGGACGTGACCATCAGGGTCAAGTATCAACTTTCTAGAATTGGTGAGTTATTAAAGATCGGTTGCAAGGTGCAGTTTGTTTTTCAAGGACAATTGATGGACGCTTCACGTTATAGTAAATTCTTCTGTGGGGAAATGGGAAGTTGGAACCCTTAGTCAACAAGTTGGAACAAGGAGGTACTGCGGATTTAGAAATTGTCGCTACTATTGCAGAATGGTTGTGTCCAATCTCTATTATCGAGATTCAAAGTTATTTGGATTGGCCTGTTACTATCAGAAGTTTGTTCAAGAGTTAAAAACCATGTCAACCGCTGAGCTGATTGACTGATAATGGTGTTACCTTTGAATGGAGTAAAAGTATTGATGAAGTATGCAATCAGTTAGAGGAAATCTCTACGTCTATGTACATCTTAGCTTTGTATGAGGCTAACCAGTAATATATTGTTGCATGGATGCATCTTGTGTTGGTTTAGGTAAATGATAATGAAAGACGATATGGTAATCGCTTATGCATCAAAGGAACTAAAGAAGAATAAGGTAAATTATTCGGTGCATGAGATAGAGTTGACGGCAGTATTGTTGTAAATCAAATTTGGTGACCAGTTCAGTATGGAGAAAGATGCAAGTGTTCATTGATCAAACAAGACATAAGAAAAGCAAATGTAGTTGCTTATGCTTTGAGGAGGGAAAATTTGGTGTCGATATTGAGAAGGATCTCAAGAATCATAAAGCAGAAATTGGAGTGATTTATTAGGCTGCCTTATAAGGAAGGAATGGAGAGTTTTCAAGATTGCAAGTAGTAAATCAAGATGGCTTATCCATTCATAACTGAGGAACTCAGTTAGAGGATGAAAACTTAAAGAAAAATTAGGAGGGACAAAATGAAGATAATTTCAGTGGAAGATATGAGGAGTGTTTTGTACACAAGGTTAGTCAGGAAAGACGTGGGAGAAAGAACTCAAGTTCTACCAGAAGATTAAAATGGATAATTAGAAAGAGATGTTAAGTGAACGCTGAAGAAGATTGATGAGTGCAAGAAGAGGTATGACCGTAAGGCATATGGCAATGTCAAGGATGTATCAATACAAAAAGTATGAACTCAGTTGGTGAATTAAGCTTGGTATAGACGAACATGTTGAATCCTCAGTTGCTAGACAGAAGAACAAATCAGAAAGCAATAGAACTCGACTTGTATATGGGAAACATCAGAGAGATTGAGTTTTTCAGAAGATTATGAAGATGGTCTCAGATAGATAAGATGTGTATAGAATACTGTAAGTGAAATTATTCTTGGAATGGGTGAGTGTGTGTATTTGAGAGTAGCACCCTTGGTCTTAATCATGTTAGCGTGATTGATCGTGCATGTTCTTGTTTGATTGTTGCACGGTTAATCAAGTTGACATTGACCCGACCGGAGATGTTACCTTCATGTATGGCACATCACCTAACATTCCACATTTCATGTGGTTGGTATGGGAGAAAGACAAATAGAAAACTTTCAAAAGTGATGGTATTTAGAGACTCAAAGCTGTCAAAAGAAGTATACATACCGCAGTATATGAGAGTTATTTGTTGTAAAGAATTGGTTATCTTGAAAGTTTTTGCTCAGAAAAGAAATGATCGGTTTGGAAAAGTTGCGAAATCGGCAATCTGTTATATTGATCTGTACCGAGTACTGAGTGGTTATCAGAGTTGAAAAGGTTATCCATTGACCAGAGAATCTTTCAGTTATGCATTTGAAAATTTATGAGACGATGTTGCGTAATCCTATATCAGACCTAGTATGATAGAATTGCTGAGACTAGAAAACTTTCAACCTCAACTCGCCTAGCCTAAAGTTCCTTTGCGGAAAGGTGAGCACCATTTCAGAAGATTTGAGATCAGAAAACTTGGTAAGATCAAGTATCTGGGAACAACCATCAATTGTTTTGACATGAGAAGATGAGGATAATTTTAGAGCTGATTATATGAAGTCTTTGCATAGCCTCCAGTGTTCAGTAAAGTGTGTACAACTATGTTATGAGAATTCAGGGACGAATTCTTTTGAGGGGGGAAGAAAGTAATAACCCTCATGAACCAATGAATTTTTGATCGATAAAAAATTCCGCTCGACCAGTTTCGAGTTAGTCGATCAAAATTAAAATAAAATCAACCCGATGAATTAATGTCTCGATGAGACTGTCGTGTGGTCGAAAGACCTTCCCTTGATAGTTATGGTCGAGTTTTAATTATTATGGTCCAGTTTTATTAAGCTGAAAGAGTTTATCTAAAAGTAAGACGAGATCCGATGGACATGAAACGTTTGGTCGAAAACTGCCCAAAAAGACCATTCAGCTGCTTGGCCGGTCATGTGCGATGCACATGATTTTCACCTGCTTGCTTGCTTGACCAGTCATGTGCCATGCACCTTCCTGCCTGCCTTCTTGTTTAATGAGTTAATCATGTGCAAGTCACCAGCTACTTGCTTCAGCTGCTTGCAGCTTTCTTCATGGGAAGGAAGAGTTCAGCTGCTTGGTGTGCTGAAGCATCTCTTCAGCTGTCTAGCCTCAGCTTTGCCTTGTGTGGGAGCAAACCCTTGTCTGAAGCAACCCCTTATGTTATAAAACACATTCATCTCTCTTTCTGGTCGTCCATAACCTGCAAGAAAAACAATAGAAAGTTCATAGAAAATCAGAGAGAGAAGAGAGAAAATTCAGACAGAAAAATCAGAGAAAAATTATGGAAAAAAAAATCAGAGAATTAAACTGGAGCATGGCTGACCCTTCTCACGATCTGGTGTCTCCAATCAGTGAAGTGTGGTGTATGTAATAAGTGAAGGTTGGTCGTGACTTCATCTTGGAGTTGAGAGCACCACATGACTTGATTCTTTGATTTTAATCGGTAAGGATTTATGATTTGGTTAAGATCAGTTTAAGTAAAGCTTCATGTCTGGAATAAAACCTAAGCTCTGTTCTGATCATGTTTGAAGTGATCCTGTCCTAATCCACCTTGTCTGAACTGAGCTTCAACCAAATTGATTTAATTAATTAGGTTGAACCAAACTGCCGGAATACTAATGTTCTGAACCGAACAGATTTGGTCTTGTCTAGTACTGAGCTAAGCCGTGCTGTATATGGTCTGAACATGTGTTGAACTGATCTGGTCTGAGTAGAATCAAGCTAAGCTGTTGTGAACTGATTAGAACCAGTTGATGATATCTTAAGCTACTGTCTGGATTAGTTATCTAAGCTATTGTACAGTTCAGTTTAGTTAGTTTTGGATTAAATCAGTCTCATGCAACTGTTAACTAATCAGATATGAGCTGATTGGATTTAATCCAAACTAAATTAATTTTATTCTAAACTGAATTGATCTTGGTCTGATCTTATCTGAACCAAGCTGAGCTATCCTTGAACTGAAATATTAAAGGTTGTCCTGAACCAAACTAGTCTGATTTAAGTTGGTGCTTCAGAACAGAACTGTTGGATTAATGATTTTCTGCACCGAAATGCTCTGTTTCAGATGGTCGAGGTCAGTGGTGGGATCAGCTGGATTTTTCTGGTTGTCTTGAATCAGGATTCAAGTGGAGTGTGATTAGCTTGAGCTCGAGTCTAGTCTTCCTTAGCCAATCTCATGGATTCAATGGTGAGTCTAGATAGATGATGAATAAGTTATGAATGATTATGCATGATTGCATACTAAATATGGATGATTGATAAGCAAAGTCTCTTAAACTATAATTGAATGGGAGGTGTTTACTTATGTAAACACTTAAGAAATATTATGAATTATTATTTGAGGTTTATCCCAAGCCTTAGCACTTGTTCTCAAGTACTAATATATAAGTATATTATTAAGTATATAAGTATGAATCATGTGAAGTCTTATTGTATACTCACTCTCCTGAAAGTCCCGAATTACCGTGAATTGGTCATGCGATATGGAACAAGGTCACGAAGACACGATGATGAGGTCGCAACCTGGAGGCCGTGTAACTGCATGCATCCTTAGATGTTCGATCTTTGAATATCTGATGGAGATGATGGTTATATTTATTTTCTCGCTAAGCTCGGTTAGCCTTGGTGGTTTTCTGAGTTTTGCATATATATAAATATATATTATAAGTATGAGTAAATGGCGGGTATCGTGGAGGTGATGTTTAAGATAGGATTCACATTGGTGGAATGAAAGGCCTTATATAGTTATGGAATATGTTTCCACTGCATACAAATGATGTTAATTGCTCGGGATATTATTATTATGTGTTGGGGTGCGAGATTAGACTCACTGAGTAAATTAGTTACTCATGACTCATTTGTGATGCATGTTACCAGTAGGCGGGAGACCTTACTCTAGGACGGGAAGGAACATCATTAGCCAGCGGTAGATTTATTATCCTTGCAAGACGTTTTGTATATAGCTTTTGTATAAAGCTTGTTTTTCGATAACTTCAAGGTCGACCTATAACATTTTTATAAGATGATTTTGAATGAATAAATATATAATGTATAAAGATTTTTCTAAAGTACGGGTTCCATATGATATTAGTCCTTGTCCGGATGAACTAACTATCGGGTATTGCTTGGTCGGGTTGAAAAGCCTTAAGTGATATCCAATAGGAGCGTCGATGTTCTCAGATTGCTAGTCCAAGGAACTCAAAAGTATTCGGGAACCTCGTATCAGCTTTCAGGGAGCATCGACCGTGTCATTTCCGGTCATCTACGATCGGGGGTGTCACAGTCGTAATGCAATGTACTGGTTAGTGTTTTGCGGTTTAGCATCTCATACCTCACTAACTGACTCTTATGTTACTCACTCTTACTTATTTCTTTCTTTTTGGTGAGACTGGCGAGTATATGTGTTTTATTTTGGATATTTGCTTTTGAACATTTCTTTTTCTTTCTTTTGTAGATTTATGGATTTATGTTTTTATTGATATTTTTATGTTTATTTTATTTATTGGATTTATTGTATTTAATTTTACTTTTGATAAATAATAAATAAAATTTTCAGAAATTATTATTTATTTATTTATTTTGATAAATGCGGATGTTACAAATATATTTACTAGTCTAGACTCTCGAACAAATAGTATGGTGATCAACATAAAATTCATTCTTCTCAATAACCTCGCCTAACAATGTTATCTAGAATATTATTGAGGTATCAATCCAATTTCTAAGTTCTGCATCAGAAATTTTAGACAAAATGTAGACAAGTATTGTTTAGTGATATGTGACATTTTGGGAATGAATCCAAAACTGAGTCATTCAAATTGTAGATCAAAATGAACAATATTGTATTAATAGGAGATCTATATATCGACAGTTCGACACTGTGAGCCTGCATGAGAAAAATAATAGAAAAATTTGAGGACGTTTTATTGAATCCAATCTTCACATATCCGGATCCAAAAAAGCGATCATTCTAAATTCGTTGTGAAGTTACTACTGGTGGCGAAACCAGAAACATTTTATATTAGGATCAAAAAAAATTAATAAGGACAAATTTTTATTTTTAGTGGGATAAATACAATTTTTTATATAAAACAAATATTTTATCATTTTTCTTAAGTAAAAAATATTTTTTTTAAAAAAATAGTGGAATCAGCTGACACCACTTTTTCCCAGTTACCTCTGTCGCTGGTCACTACATACACCACTGAGGACTGTTGGCCACCTAAGCAATTTAAAGGTTTACCAAAAATACAGTTAGAAGCATATGAAATAAAAGAGAGCAAACCCTCTCAAAGTACCAACGAAAGACTGTCATATACTGAAAATGCAAAAAAAAAAAAAAAACAGAAGAAGAAGGATTTGAGCACATAAGTCGAACCCTTGAAAGAAAAGAAGCAACCAACGACTGGGCCTCTCTTTACAAATCGTCGATCTTTGATCATTTAAAAAGTACCTATGATCGATGGCAACCACAATCTAGCTAGAGATCTCTAGCCAATATATTAGCCCTCTTAGGAGTTTGTAGTGAGTTACGTTATCTAAAATTGTCTAGAAATGGATTTGGTAGTAACTAATACATAGTATAACTCATACACTATATACACGTTACACATTGGAGATGCAACAACAAACGATACAGACTCGAGAGATAGAGCAAAACAAACTATGTCGCTCTATTTTGGGACTTTCTTACATAATAACTACATGCTACAAAATTACTGGAACCCCAACATAAACGAATTACTCATATGATTTGACCCCATAACTTTCTTAATCTTTACTTTTAACCGATCTTTGAGATTAAACTCGCTCGGAGCTGTTCCTGCGTGTATATTCTGAATCCCATCTTCACTGTCGCTTGCTGTATCATCAGATCATTAACCACCGACATACTCGCGTGATTCACCTCAAGCTCTAGATCCATCAACGCCGACATCAACCTCGCTGCCGGATGATTCCTCTTGCTCGACTCCACCCTTATCATCGCATCCCAACCGATAATCTTCACCTCGATCTCCATCCCCACCGGTTTGATCGCCGTCATCGAGCAAGACGATGATAGATCTCCACCGGCGTTTGCTTTTCTTCCGGCGAGCTCCATCTTAACTTCCTCGAGCTGGGTTTTGATCTGAGTCTTGTCAGATTCCGTCTTGGTCACCTTTGACTTCAGCTCGTTGATGTAAGCAATCGCGTCTCCGAGCAAAGAAGCTTTATCCATTTTCGAGACGTTTGGTACAACCGCACGTAACGCGTAGAATCGCTGGTTTAGTTTCTCGCGTCTCTGTCTCTCTGCTTCGACGTGGTTAAGCGGTTCTTCTCTACCGTTCGCCGGTTTTCTTCCACGTTTCTTGGGACGTTTCTCTGGTATCTCTTTCACGACGGAGGCTTCTAGATCGGAGTGATCGGATTCTCCTCCGCCGGTTCTGAAAGATAGAACCTTGTCATCGCTCAGACCTACTGACTTCTTTCTCTTATTCTCGAACTGAGTCGGACCCGAATAAGAACTCGGTTCCGGGTTCACGGAACTCCGTTTAGCCTCATCGCCGAAGCTCAATATCTCGCCGGGTCTTGGTTTCACCAAGGTGGTACTGGACGTCGAGAAATTTAATTCTCGGGAGAAATTGTTACTGAATTTCGGATTCTGGGTCTGGGAATGAACCGGGCTCGGAGTTGGATCCGGATTCGGGTTTTCGGTTACGGTGCTTGAACTACCACCATTCTCAAACTGAAACGACTTGGCAAAAAGCTGGGAGCTAGAGCTCGGAGCTCCGTTACCCTGCTCGGGTACTCCAATCGGGTCATTAATCCACATAGACGGATCGTTCTCGCCTTGATCCGGGTCAAGATTCCAGTTAAGACCCGATAAATCTCCAGCGCCACCGTTGAAATTGAAAAGTACTCGTACCTTGTTCATAAGATCCGAACTCTGTCGGATCTGCTCCGTTGACCCGAGTTCAACAACCCCGTTCGGCGAAGGAATACACGCGATGGTCTGCATCCCAAAGACTCCGCCTTGCTTCGCTCGTTCACAACCCGATCCGGTTAACTGATCCGACCCAGAAACCCAAACTGCGTTACCCGTCGAGAACGCCTTACCCGCCAATCCAGAACCGCAAGCGAAGCTCTGCGTCATCGAAACCAAGAAAAACCACTCCGTATCCGTCACCTCTTCATCGACGGCGTCATCCGCCGGACCACCTCCGCCGGAGATCAACGAGTTGAGCTCACGCAACACCTTCTTACGATACTCCTGATCCGCCGGAGTCGAAAACGGCGGTGGAATCGATCTCTGTCTGGGCTTTCCCTTGTCTTCTTCTCCTTTGTAATAACCATCGCCCCATCCGAGCACGGAGGCGCCGGAAAATTCATACGACGGCTGCCAGAATATAGCGTAGGTCCAGCCTTCGTTTGTCCCTTCAATCAGTGCTTGTAGCCTTTGCTGGAGAGACTCCTCGTTAAATCCCGCCGGTCCCGGAGCTGTAGTCGACGCCGTTGCCGTTGCCGTTGTCGGTGGCCATAAGGCTGAGATGTCGGAGGAGGAGCTCATGAAGGCTTCCATCATAGAGGCGTTATCGTCGGTGGTCCAGAGATTCATCGCCGGCTCTGTCATTAAAGTTAAAGTTTGGAGAGAGAGAGAGAAAGAGGAAAGTCTTCGTAGTGGAGAAAATTGGAGTGCTCTGCTATTATTATTATATCGAGGGTGAGAAAGTGATTACATTTGCAATGACATTACGTGGCTTATTTCATTATACTGCTTTGCTATTAAACAAGAGTGAGATCGTGCGGTTCTTCTTCGCGCGTCTGTCGCACTCTCTTTTATTGTTCGGTCAAGATTCATTTTCATTTCTAACAAATAGTAGTGGACAGTGATGTGAGCTCAGTGGAACCGCGTTCGTTTTTTCTTTACCATATGTTTTTGAAGTTTCACTCTTAATCCTATTAAATATTCTACAAATATATTCTTTCCGTTTCATATAAAAATGTCATTTAAACACATTTTATTTATATTAAATAAATAATATAATATATTAATATACATTTATTTAATAAATAATTATTTAAATAAAAATAATTTAAATAAATATTTATTGATTAATTAAAAAATAATAAAAAATTAAACATGAAAAGTTACATTAAATATATAAATTAACACTTTTTAAAAACAAGAAAAAATAATAAAATAAAACTTTTATAAAACAAAAAGAATACTAAACAAATAACTATTTCGCCGATAAAAAAAAAACATATATATTTTTGGATTTATGAATACGAAACCGTTATATATATATGAAAACTGCATGTAAGAAAATATATCAGGTCATTTGTTTCCATTTTTTTTAATTAGTTTCAACATCTATAATTTATTTCTATAAATTTAGATTCTTGTTGTCATATTTTAATTAATTTGAGATTTCCATAAATGAAATTGGGAGAAAGATAAAATAGAATTTTTCTCTTCAATATGTAAAATTACAACAAGGTGCCCTGGAAGTGAGAATCTCAATCTCCTAGAATGATTCTTGTCTCCTTCGCTAATTATTTTGTTGACGAAACAAAAGAAAACTAATTACTTACTTGACCAACGATATTATTAGCACATGCTTTAAGAAAGAAAGAAATTTTATAATATTTAGTTATATTCACACTGCACGATGAACACATGCTACCTAAGTCAGATTGTATTATTTATTTTAAAATATTGAAATCTTATCTTAGACCATCTCAAAGAAATGTATTTTCATATATATTTTTTCTAAAGTAGAGGATTTCGATAATTAAGATGAATTTTGTTTGGATGTATTTTCTTCTAATAACTTTTGTATAAACAATAAAAAATATTATTTTCTCTTAAATATATAAAAAGAATAATTTATATTTTAGAAAAATAAAAGTAGCAAATTAGAATGAAATAATAACTAAATAGGGTCAAAAAATTAGTCTAGTCTCGACGGTAAATTAGATCTAAACAATTTTTTTTTGAATATTTTTTTTTTAAAAAATTGATCTATATATTCAAAAATCGTTTTGATTCATATTTAATCAATAATTTCATATAAACCATTTTAATTGCCGTCTAACGTCTTTTTGAACACTAGCTGTAAATATTATTATAAAAGTAAAAATATCAATAAATTAAAGATGTTCTTATAAATAAAACTTAGAACATAAACTCAAAATTAGGTCTAGTGAATAACAAGAGAACCAGGTTTTACTCTGTGGAGTCGAACCAAAAAATATTTTAAGCAGTTACGATATTTATGATCTCAGATCTTGACTTGGCCCTGAGTGATAAGGCCGACGCCGACAAACAATCTCTACAGATAGACTTTGACAGAGAAAGAAGCATCAAGGTTCGATCTCGATTTAGAATGATAAACCAAAAGGATAATCCCAATGGTTATGATATTCGCGAGACGAAGGTGGGAACAACTTCGTGATCATAAGGATCGAGCAAATAAGAAAAGGTGGAGAAATCAGAAGAATGAAACAAGCAGAAGGAATATAAAAAGGAGAGTGGAGCAAGAGAGAAGGGGAGATGAACATTTTGGCTTACACACATACATTGACCTCGAGCTTTCATTCCCTAAACACTTCAACCTTGTTTTATACCTTTTTCTTCATTAATTTACTCTCGTTTGTGATCATAAACACTTGTAAGCTCTTTTGATATTAATATATAATCCATTTTTATCAACTTGAGTTTGATTACATCGTTGTTATTCTTAAGAGATTGTTGTCCAAAAGTTATTTCTTCCCTAATTTTACAAAAAAAAAAAAAAATCTAGCGAAGATATTAAAATCCACATTTTAGCGCCATTTATGGGGAAGATAAACAAAAAAGCATCCTTGCTAAAGAGTGGTTTAAGGTTCATAAGTACAATAGTGGATCTCTCACTCACAACTCCTAGTTCCACCAAACCCTGAATCGATGATGTAAATCTTCTTAAATCTGACATGAGAAACGAAACCGACACCTTGCCCATAGAGACTGAGCAAGCCAATTTGACCTCAACCAGTAGGGAAAGCCTACTGCAGGGGACATCAACACCCTTACACAACTTTGGGACCACAATTCTTGAATATCTGACCTCAAGGGTTTGGACTCGACAAAACGATAGGCCAAGCGGAGATGATACCAAAGCTCGGTCCCATTCACTGAGACTGATATCTCCCTTGTCGATAGGACATACTCACAAAGAAATGGCCGAGCTGCAACGTATGCTCACCATTCTTATCGATAAGTCTCAGAGTCAAGAATTCGCACAGTTAACTGTAATCAATCGCCTAGAGCAAAACTAAAAGGATTTTACAGCACATCAACCTGAAGCGCTCGATCGGCTGAGGAACTGATCTGAAATCATATATCATAGCCCCACATCTTAAGCACAACCAAGCCACCAAGGAGCTCTTGGTACTTCCAAGTTTCCTAGCTATGATATGTGCGATTTAAGGTTGGAGGGACGTCGAGGTCGACACCACAGTTTGGAACAATCCACTGCAGCCTGATTTACAATGGGTTGGAAAAATCCCAAACCAGACCGCCCGAATACAAAAGCCCGCCAGCTGAGGGACGACCTGAACAACAACTGATATACTTTGTTTTATAGGGATTTTAACCATGGTATAAGTCCTGTTTTAGAGTATACTATATGCGTTTTGAGTCTAGTTTAGGGTCTTTACAGATTCAAGTATGTTTTAGAGCATTCTAGAGATTATGGAAATATTTGGAGCACTTGAAGAACTAATGCTGAAAATTTTAAGTCAGAGACCTTATTTGGAGTAAGTTTTGATCGTCACTTCATTGGCATCGGTCGACATGCATGCTGATCGAGCAAGCTGATACAAATTTCAAGAATTGTACTTTAGCCTAGAAGTTTTCAATATTTACAAAGAAGCTCATGACATGTTTTAACATATATTTAGTATTTTCCATCTACTGTTTAGACTACGCTTTCTTTTATACTAAGAAAGATTTGGAGATAAGATAAGAGAACTCCATCAGAGATCGATTGGAATTCTAGTATTTCTTACTTTATATATATATGTGCATTTTATTCATTCATTGATTATGTTTTTCATGATTATGTATGAGTAAAATACTTATTAGATTTAGAGATTTTTAGGGCTTAATATCAAATTGTTGATCATAGGATTTCTAGGGTCATTTATTATATTTTGCACCATGATTGTTTATCATACTAGCTATAGAGTAGCTAACTAGAACCTATAACCATATGATAACTGTGAGACATGATAGTGTAATCCATTGACTGAACTTAATCCTACTAGACTAAATACTCATTCACAACGAAAGTTGGTTTAGAAATTTAGTTGAGCATAATCGAATCGAATCTAATGCTTGTCTAAATCATTGAATCTGCAACAAAATTTAGTTTTTAATTAGATCAAGGCATCTAATAGTTTTTTGCAGCTATAACTGGGTAACTTACTATTAAATTCGAGTTTTAGGATCGTTCTTAACACATCCTTGGCACCTATTGATTAAAGTTTTTAATCACATTTTTGATTTCCTTAAGTCTGGCGCCTTCTCATTTGTTAAACAACCAACTTATTTTACTACTTTGTTTTATTTATTGTCATCTTTTTGACAGATTAAATTGAAATCAAAAGTATATTGTGTGATCTTCAGTTCATGTGGATTTGATCCTTAAGTAATATAGTGATCCTCTTATTTGAGAGAGTAGTTTAAAGGTTAATTTTAGCATACAAATTTGGTGCGGTTGTCAGTGACTGTTTGATTTACCATTAAACTAGGTGTAGGATCTAGTCGTTTTTTATTATTTTCTTGTTTATTTACCATTGTTTTCTTGTGTTTTAGGTTCATGTCATTCAGTACCGAAAGCAGCAAAGAGAAAGAGATTTTACATCTCTCCAACCAAGAGCTAGCTGAGTTAGAACATATGATCCATAGGCCTAAGCGACCAGTGTCGAGCGACACCGTTGAAGCATTGAACAACACTACTCAAATTTTAGTGCACTCGACACCTTGTTAGCGTAAACCAACACCGTACACCACGAGATGAAAATGGTTGCTTTGATCGTTTTGGTTCATGATGAGGAAGGAAACATGCATGACCTGGAGGGTCATTTGCGTAATGCAGCAGGTCAGAAGATTGATGATAAGGGGGATTTAATCTTGAACCAACTGAGAATGTTGTGGCTGAGACTGAGAATGTTGTGGCTGCTGTAGAGGTCGTAAATGCTGAAAATGATGTGATTGTCCGACCAAGAACACTGAAAAACTACAACAGACTTGACCAGTACTACACCAATATGTATGTTATTTTGAGTTTAAGCCAACATACTTCAGCCTTGTCGGACATCAACCTTATCATGGTCTTCCACATTAGCACTATATGGACCATCTTGAGAGGTTTGGAGACTTAATTTTAGCCATCAAAGCAAATGGAGTCGCTGAGGACTATCTTCTCTGCAAGATATTTCAGTACTCTTTTGCTAGAGAAGGTTCTTATTAGCTCAAGAAGCTACCACCATGGTCTCTTACTACCTGGACATCGATCAAGAACGCCTTCTTGATGACTTCTCAGATGATGCTAGATCTAAAGACTTGAGGAAAAAAATCTATATGTTCACTTAAGGACATACTAAATCCTTCAAAATCTTTTGGACCAGATTCAGATCTTACCAAAGGGATTGTTTACACCATGGATTCAATGAGCTTCAACTGGTTGGTACCTTATTCAGAGGTTTGGCTTTAGTTATGAAATGGCTCTTTACATTGCAAGTGAAGGAAACTTCAACACCATGAACCTTGAGGAAGCTGTAAGGATGATTGAAAAATTGGCATGTAGTAATAGTACCATAAACACTGATTATGAGAGGAATAAGTCTGCTTAAAGCTTGGAGAAGAGTTAGATAGCTGAGGTGACAACACAATTGGATTCATTTCACAATATCTTTGTGGGTAAGACACAAGTTCATTTTGCTGCAGAGGTAGAAACTGTTGAGATAGTGAAAAGGCTAAAGAAAAGTATGTAATTTATGTTGGTGGGACTGGTTTTCAGGGTCAGAAGTTTGATAATCAGCAAGAAAACATTAAATTCAATGGCACTGGTCAAAGAAGTGGTTTCACAAGTAACCAGAACACCCATAATCCTTTCCATAGCAACAAAAAACTCAAAAGGAATTTTGGTTCTTCTTCCTACCAGATTCTTTTTGCAAAAACTCAAGAAAGCGAGACGGAGTCTATGCTGGAATAGATCTTGGAAGGCTAGAAAAAGATGATAGTGGATTATAACAAGAAATTGAATGTTGTGTACAATGAGCTGAATGGAAAATTTAAAGATCTAAACATCCATGTGAAGAAGTTGGACACCATGTTGTGCAGACTTCTGAACCTTTAAAGAGGCAGGAATCATTGATTAAAGATAAATTTGAACCCAGCCATAAGCACTTTGTCAATGCTATAGTGGATGATGATTTCTGGCAAGTGGTTAAGCATGACAAGCTAGAAGAAGGTGATTTCCAGGTCAAAAGCCCTATGTCATTCAGCAGCATTCATTGGTATCAATGGACACACTCCAGAGCTCCTGAGTATTCAACACAAGCAGTATGTGTTGATCGACTCACCATGAGTGTCAATCTACACCCTTCTGAAAAACTGATGCAACTGCATGTTACCTATCAAAAAACAATTAAAGTTCAAATTTCAATTGGAAGAAGGGTGAAATTCAGGAAATCATATGTGCTCAAACACCTCAGAAGGAAAATAAATGAAGTAAAGCTTGATGAATTTTGCAAAAGAGTGAAGAGAATTCCTAAAGATGAACCTTATAAGGATGCTTATTACAAATATAAATTTGTCATATTCTTCAGAGAAAGCAGAGAGACATATATGGATATTGATTATCTGTTTAATATAATTAGATGTGAATCCAAGAAAGTTAAAAATCTGAAAAAGAGAAGATCCTAAGAAGTTTTTCATTCTTTGTTATATTGCATACTTTGATTTCCATAATGCTATGTGTGAAATTGTTGCCTCGGTCAGCATCATGCCTAAAGACATTATTGATAAGTTGGGATTAAAAGCATAACTTTCATAAGCATGTTTCTTTTTTGTGTATCTCTCCAAAGCAAACCCAAGAGGAATTATCAAGAATGTGGAAGTGGAAATTGGAAACTGCATTGCCCTTGTAGACTTTCGTGTCATTTAGATCAAGAAAAGGTAAACTACTTCTATGCTTCTTGGAAGATCCTTCATGACTACAATGAGAGTAGTTTGTGGTCAACTGAAGAACAAAATGTGTCTGGCAAACATTGACAATAAGATCTTCTATGATTCTGCTTGAGAGAGCATAAGTGAGGAGTATACTTCCTACATTGAGATAAGTGAGGATCCATAACATGTAGCTATTTGTGGAGTTGATTTAAGTCGCAAGAGTGCAAGTCTGGAATTTGTGTCGATTGACACCCATTTGGTGTCGTTCGATACCTCTCAAGTTTCAGAGCTGAATAATGCTGAAAAGCATATGTCTGGGGAGAAGGGGAAAAATCAAAAAGGTGGAATTCTTGACACTTGTTCCTCACACTTGTCTAGAATGGAGCATTGAGTATAAGGTGCACAATGTAGGTGGTCCGCAGCCTTTCACCAGAATTCGAATACTTTTTGCTCCAGAGATGAAAGATAAATGGGAAGCTTATGTGAAGAGTTTCATTGGCTGCATCAACGAGCTAAAGAAATTAGACAATGAGATTTGTTTTGGAACACATTCTCATTCTCGTCTACGCTGATCCTGAACTCCAAAAGTCAAGCTAAGACTAAAAACAATGGCTGAGTGGGAGGCAACTACTAATTTTTTGTTTTCATTAAAATCCTGAGGAAGACGAGTCGAGTACCAACATCGCTCGACACCCCCCTTAAGATGAGTATCGATCGACACTTAGCTGTGTGGATCAACAATCACCTCCATTCCCATGAATGACTCATGTTTCCTTTTATTTTATTTGTAAGTTTTATCTATCTATTCTCCAATTTCAGACTGTATAATACTAAGGACAATGTTGTTTAAGTATATGGGAGGCAGTTACTGACATTGTATTTTGTTTTGAGTGTCAGTGATTCATTTTATTGAGACAGAATAGCGTCAGCTGGGGATAATATTTTTTTTCTTAGAACTAACCATCTAACCACTCTCTAGCACTATTCTTTTATTTACTAAATGTAGGGTGTACTCAATGGAAACACCAAAGTGGATCGACCTACCAACAACATCCATACTTATTATGAGTGTCTGAAGGAACCAAATCTGACCTCCAACATAAACTACTCCATATGCTTGTTGTGGAGGTTGGTATGCAGTTGTTCGGATTCATCATTTAAATCTGGAAGGTATGTTTGTGTGGTATTGTTCCCTTCTCTCTTCACTTTAACATCTAAAAAAATTTTGAGAAAGAAAAAAATTGAGATGATTTTCTAAGTAGAAAAGGGATAAGAAAATTTCCAAGGATCCCATTATTTTACTATAATGAAATGATCACACAAAGCTGAAAGCAAGGGTAGGAACATTTCATGTGCCTCAGTATTCGCCTACACTTTGCAGAGCATGAAAAAGAAGAAAAAGAAGAGAAAATGACTCAGAGAGGTGAAAAAAAGAGAGGAAATTAATGAACCATAATAAAATTGTCTATGTGATCATATACCTATTTAGGTCAGAGTCCATGTGTTCTTTTATTGATATTATCAATATGAGTCTGCATATTTGCATAGCATGAAAAAGAAAAGAAATACTTCATTATTCACCTACATTTTGCAAATCATGAAAAAAAAAATGATCCAGAAAAGTGAAAAAGAGAGGAAATGAAACATAATATTATTGTCTAAGTGACCATATACCTTTTTGGGTAAGAGTCCATGTGTTCTTTTATCAATATTCCCAATATGAGCCTGCATATTTATCTCAGAAATGAGGTCTGTAAAGAGGTATGTCAAATGGTATATGGTGAGTTGTGGACTGGATGGTGAGATTTCTAAGCATAGGTCAAGACATGGAAGTAACTTCTAAATTTGATATTATTTAATGTAGCTTGCAACATTGTAGAGGTGATGGTGGTGTTCTAAAGAAAAGGTGAGTTCACATGTTTTCAACCTTTTCCACAAGTTCATTCTATGTTTTGCTTGAGGGCAAGGAAAGGATAGCTCTATGGGAGTTGATATACCTTAGTTTTAGGTATTTAAAACATGTTATAAGTCTAATTTTAGAATCTATTATATGTGTTTCAAGTATGTTTTATGATCTTTAAAGGTTCAAGTACGTTTTGGAGCATTCTAGAGATTATGGAGCTATTTGCAACACTTCAAGAACTAATACTGAAAAGTTGAAGTCGGAGACATTATTTGGAGTCTGTGTCGATCAACATCTCTTTGGTGTTGGTCGACACCTATGATGATCGAGCAAACCGGCACAAATTTTACGAATTACATTTTGGCCTAGAAATTTCTAGTATTTTAAAGAAGTCTCTAACGCATTTTAAAAAGTATTTAGTATTTTCCAGCCACGGTTTAGACTATGCTTTCTTTTACACTTAGAGAGATTTGGAGAGAAGATCAAAGAACTCCTTAAGAGATCCATTGAAACTACAATATTTCTTATTTTTATATCTATGCAATTTTATTCATTAATTAATTATGTTTTTATGATTATATATAAGTAAATTACTTGTTAGATTTAGAGATTTCTAGGGCTTAATGTCAAACTGCTGATCATATGATTGCTAAGGTTATTCATCATAACTGCACCATGATTGTTTATCATAATAATTTTTTGAGTAGCTAACTAGAACCTAGAACCATAGGATAATTGTGAGACACGAGATTATAATCAATTACATGAACCTAATCTTGCTTGACTAAATACTTATTCACAACGAGAGTTGGTTTAGAGATTTAGTTGTACATAATCGAATCAAATATAATGCTTGTATGAATCACTGAATCCACAAGAATAATTTCTTTTTAATTAGATATAGGCATCTAACTTTCTGCAACAAGATGTGGGTAATTTACTATTGAATTCGAGTTCTATGATCGTTCTTAACAAACCCTTAGCACCTATTGATTGCAATTTTTAATCACATGTTTGATTTCCCTAAGTTTAGCGCATTCTATTCTATTAAACAACCAATTTATTGTATTGTTTTGTTTTATTTATTTTCATGTTTATTGGGGGTCACAAACGGTAATATCGAAATCAACGTCCATCATTTGCCATCAAGTCCTTTTGGAAAAACAATTCAAGACAACTTTAGAATATCTAAAAAAAAAAACTTCAAAGGACGATTCAGAACCAGTCCACCCTACCTTAGGGCGGGGACATCCCACGAGTAATCCACCCCGCCTTACAGCGGGGACGTTCCACAAACAAAACCACCTCGCCCTAGGGCGGGGACGTCCCATGGGTGATCTACCCCGCCCTTGGGCGCAGACGTTCTGAACAAAACCACCCCCCCTAGGGCGCAAACATTTTGAGCAAACCACTTCGCCCTAGGGCGGGGACGACACATGCACGGTCAACCCCACCCTATGGCAGGAACGTTTCAAGAAAACCAATCCGTCCTAGGGTGGGGACGACCCATGTTCTGTCAACCTCGCCCTAGAGCGGAGATGTTTCGAACAAAACCACCCCGCCCTAGGGTAGGGACAACCCATGCCCGGTCAACCTTTCCCTAGGGTGGGGACATTTCGAGTAAAACACTCCACTCTAGGGCGGAGACGTTTAGAACAAAACCACCCCGCCTTAAAGCGTGGAAGATCCATGCACGGTCAAGCCCGCCCTAGGGCAGGAACGTTTCAAGCAAAACCATCCCACCCTAAGGCGAGGACGATTTACGACTCGAGATTTACCAAGGATGGGCTTGAAGTTCTGATCAAATGAATCATTATTTCATATCGATTGGATTTGCCGTTGAATTTTTATGATAAAAATCACAGGACTCATCTTTCTTAAAAATATAAGAATCAGGCGTATAAAATGACATTGATTAACTTAACACCATCATCTACATAACTATATGATAATATATCAATTATCATAAACGAAAGAAATATATGATAAAAAATGATTGGATCAAGTGCACAAGGAGTTGTCCCACTTGTCACGCCAAAAAAACATATTCAATTCTTTTATATTTTGTAATCTTCAGTGGTTATCTTCAGCTAGCTGTCAATCATATTATATATCTTAAAGTTTAGGTTACATCAAAATCAGATGATACTTTAATAGTAAACTTTCCTGGTTGTAGTTTTAATACTCCATATATGTTTTATATTAAGCATTATTTTAGATTTATAAAAAACATTTAATTATATATGTTTTCTATATAAAAACATCATTAATCATATACTTAACCACATTTTAATTAATATAAAATTAAATTAAAAAATAAAGTTGATAATTTATGTATTAAAATATGAAAACAACACTTATTTTGCAACGAAAATTTTCTGTACAACAACACTTAATATGAAACAAAGAGAGTAGTAAATTGCGATACTTCGTTTCTTTTTTATAATATTTTAAAAGATATTTTATATCAATTTATATGATATTTTCAAACATTTTTATAAAATTATTAAATTAATTAATTAAAATATTAAAAGTTAATATATGATTTCTTTGTCTTAGTTGTTTTAAATAGCATTGATTAGTTGTTTAAGTACTTTTTATTGTAATTGAGTATTTTTGATAGAGAAAAGTAAATTTTTAAATACGTTTGTTTATGTTAAAACATTATACAGAAAGAAACAAAGGAAGTATTAAAATAGCACTAAATTGGTTATTAAACTTTTACTTATTCGCAGTTTTAAATATATATTTTTAGTTAATCAATGATTTGCGGTAGGAGAGAAACATTTTTTTAAGCATCAAATCAAGAACGCGATCAGTTTGCGTAAATTATGGTCATGTTGAATTAAATTAAAATAAACGAAAGTAAGTTCTAATCTTAATGAATGGTAGGTGGGACTGTTTATAAATTTAGTATAGCAATTCACATGGACAACGTGTACCACCGTGCTTCGTTGTCCTCTCTGCTTTCAATCTTCTTTGTTTGGTACCAAGATTTGATTCCTTTTATCACAACAATCTACCAATAAACTATGTTGCAGACATTTTCCCACGTAGTGAACTGTAAATAACGTTAAGATCCTTTCCAATTCACTTCTATATTCATTTTTATATTTTTTTCTTAAATAAAAAAACTCTATTATAAAAATGGATTTAATCTAGTATATATTTTATAGTAAAGTATATATTTTTATAGTAAAAAGGTTCTAAAAATATTTTTTTATTATAAAATTATATATACTGAAACAAAATAATTTCTACAAAAGAGTTCTCTATTATAGAAAAACAATTTCTATGTTTCATAATAAGTGTCATTTTAGTTTTGTTTTAAAAAATATCATTTTAAAATTTCAATATAATTTTATACATTAATTCTACTTTTTATCATTTTGAATAATTAATATAATTTTATTTAAATTATTATTTTTAATTATTCATATATTAAATAAAAACATATTAATCTATTATATAATATTTTTAATCTCCGTGAAAAATGTTAAAATGACACTTATTAAGAAACGGAGGAAATATATAGATATACATTAAAAATGAATGCTCTAAATACATCATTGGACTCGAAGTATATATAATATATCTAACTAGTTACCGTTTATTACAAAAAAGTGTTTTACATCATGTTTTTGTACCTAATGAATCTGCACATTTCAGAATTAGTCGAGTTTACGTGTATATATATATAATCATTATTTACATTCTAGGAGTACTACAATAAGGCAAAGATCTATCGGAATCTGTTATGTTATAAATCAAGGACAGGTATTGATCAAAAAAGAAAAAAAATCAAGGACAGGTACAGATATAAATGTATAATAACACCATTTAGTGTAGTATAAAGAAAAGGTTCGAAACTTTCAAAAATTTTGTTTCTAGCGCAAATATTTTTTTAAAAAAACATAGACTTATATGTGGTGTTTGTTACTCGACTTGGAAGAGACTCTTTGGTGAAGAAGAGAGTTCAGTTCGAATGTTGTGGAATAAACAAAGTTGATTTTAGGTTTGCTTTGTTCAAATTAGTAGCTTTATCCTTTAGTTCTTCTTCGTATTCATTTGAACCATCGATCTCTTCCAATAATAATAATAATAAAAATAATAATAATAATAATAATAATAATAATAGATGGCATATAAAATGTTATTTTGATATAAAGTAAACTAGAGTTTGATCAATGCTTCGCGTGTATATTGTTTTCACTTTTCAGTTTTATATAAATCAAAATTTAGTTTAGTAATTTCATTTTTGGGGGTTTCTCTCTGATATTGCCTTAGTGCTACAAAACTTGATATCCAGTACTAGATGACGGTATAGAATTTTTACTTCTAATCCATGTTTGGAACTATGTTATATGGGAGTTAGGCGGTGATACTGAAACTCTGATACCAGAACTGGAAAACTATTGAAATCATTAACCAATCCAAAATTAATCAGAGCAAATATTTAATAATCTATTGTGATTTTAATTTATAAAAAATATAAAGTTATAACTCAAAGCTCTTTCTCCAAATGATTAACTGATATTTCTTCTAATACACTTACATGATACATCTAAATTCTTTTGTCTTATCTTAAAAACATACAAATGATATTTTCTTGTTTATCGTCTTTATCTATGGTTTCTTACAGAAAATATATTTTTAATTTTCAGAATTATAACTTATCCTTCTTGCTACTTCAGCTTCTACTGCATAAAAGACACAAATGGTGCCTTGTGTCTCCATCTTTCACTTGTATTTACATCTGCAATGATCATGTACATAAGCATTAGCTTTCTTTTGACTTGACGGTTCTCAAGATCTGAAACACATAATCATTTTAGCTTTAGGTTGTCTTTATTGTTTAAACAGTCTTGCAGGTTGCTTATCTCATGTCTGTGCGTCCATTTCACTGCCAAATCATATTCTTTTAGCATGGTACCTATTGGAACCAATTTGAATACATTCACTGTGCGACTTAAAATGAAAGCAATTTGCACTGTTTACAAAGCTTGAGATTTACACCTATTGAAACCAGTAAGAAGATGAAGATTAAAACCTCTCATTATCCAATCACTGTTTATAGAGCGAGAGATTTATAAAGAACTGAACCATTGGCTTCAAAAGTCAAGCCTGTGACAAAATTTGTTCAATAATCACCCTTGGCTTCAGAACCAAAAATCACATGATCCCCTGAATCACAACCATCTAGCTTATTGGAAGTAGTGGATATGACCATTGGACTCGTTAATATGAGTAGGTGTCCAAAAAAGATATGTTGGGATTCCATTTGAACTGATCATACCAAATATTGACAACATGTCGGATTCGCTCTGCCCATAATAGACCTTGATTGGGTCTCAAGAACACACACAAACACACTTGTATTAACTCACAATAAGAACTCTTCTTATTAATCACTCTTAAGGAAAACTTATCTCAAAAACCTTAAGCACTCAAACTCATGAGATTATGCTACACATTAACATCTCTGTATATAACACTCTAAATATCCTAAACTCATTAGGATTAACTCAACTAGATATTTCCTAATCTATTTAGATAACACAATAAGATTAGCTTGCAACTTAATAATCTTCAAGCTTATCCAATATTCTCCCTTTTAAGCTTGAAGTTCTTTTGAACCAAATCTTGCATACCGATGAAATCTCATATTTCTCTAAATTTGATTCTTCCCAACGCTTTTGTTAGAATGTCTTCTTTCTGTTCTTCACCAGGAACATGTTCAACATTTACAAATCCCTTTTCTACGCATTCTCGTATAAAGTGGTACATTGTGAGTATATGTTCGCTCCTTCCATGGAAATCTGGGTTTTTAGTCAAGGCAATTGCAGATTGATTATCAATATTAATTGTGACCTTCACCCTTTCTTGCCCTGTAACTTCACTTAATAAATCTCGGAGCCATATAGCTTGTCTCGCAGCCTCGTTCCTTGCCATGAACTCAGCTTCACACGAAGAAAGTGCTACTGTGTCCTGTTTTTGCGAACACCAAGTGATCGGACTGGTTCCTAGATAGAAGATATGACCAGTTGTGCTCTTTCCATCGTCAGGATCAATGTTATAACTACTATCAATGTAGCCAACTAACTTGGGTATCTTCATGTCTGATCGCTCTAACACCAAACAATAGCTTGTACTCCCTTGCAGATACCGAAGACATTGTTTCAACGCAACTCCATGTGACTCTCTAGGGCTGTGCATATATCGGCTCAAGACCCCCCATACTATATGAAAAATCAGTCCGCGTATGAAGTAGATATCGTAAACAGAAAATGTTCTTCCTGAAGCTTGCAGCATCAATCTCCTTCTCTTCTTCTGCCTTTGACAGTTTTAATCCGAACTCCATAGGTGTGTGAACCGGATTACACCTACTCATCCCTGTTTCCTCTAGTATTCTTGACGTGTACCGCTTCTGGTTCAAGCTTATTCCACTCTTATACTGACATACTTCTATGCCAAGGTAAAAGGTGAGCTTCCCAAGGTAACTCATGTAGAACTTGGCTGACATTCCCCCTTTAAACTCGTTGATCAACTTCTTACAGTGACAGTGACAAATAGATCATCGACATATACAGCTACTACCAGCAAGTTTCCATTCACCGTCTTTCTATATACCGAAGGTTCTTTAGAACACTTACAGATTTGCAGCTCAAGGAGAATCTGGTTCAGTTTGTTGTTCTGTTCCCTTGGAGCTTGTCGCAAACCGTACAAAGCTTTATCGAGTTTATAAAATTTATTTTCGCTCCCCTTCACTTCGAAACCTTCTGGTTGAGATACATACACGGTCTCACTTAACTCTCTATGTAAGAAGGCTGTTTTAACGTCTAAGTGATGTACTTCCCATCCGTTCGTCGCAGCAAGATTGACTAGAAGTTGTATTGTCTCAATCCGAGAAACATGAGCAAAGACTTCCTCAAAGTCGACTCCATATTCTTGCACATATCCTTTAGCCACAAACCGAGCTTTGTATTTGTTAATACTTCCGTCAAAATTCCGTTTGAGTTTGAACACTCACTTCAGGCCTATTGGCTTCACTCCATATGGAAGTTCTACCATGATCCAAGCATTATTCTTAATGATGGAATCAATATCCTCCTCACAGGCTCTTGTCCATTCTCTTGACTTGCTTGCTTCACTGAAATTTCGTGGCTCGTTGCTTAAGACCATTAGTAGTTCCTCAGCTAGCATGACATAATCATCAAGATATTTAGGCCTTGTAGATTGTCTTTCTGACCTTCGTACAGCTTGAGTCTGAGTTTCAACATTCTCTGGTTTATTCTCATCGCTTCTCTGCTCGGAGTCATCTTCATTCTCAGTCTCCTGAGCATCACTTTCGTCTGGACTTTCACTAATAGGTTCTGGTTCAGCGTTCTCAACTATGCCATGATTCCAAACCTTCCGAGTGTGACCGTAAAATCTATCTTTATGTGTTTCTGAGTTCTCTTTATCCCAGCTCCAACTTCTTGATTCGTCAAAAACAACATCGCGTCTGACAATCATGCTCCGAGTTCGTGGATCATAGAGTCGATATGCCTTTGATCCAGGCTCTGTCCCTAGATGTATTAACACCTTTGATCGGTCATCGAGTTTTCTTAACAATGCACCTTCTATCTTTGTATAACTAATGCATCCAAACACCCGGAGATGTCTGATATTAAGTCGTTTTCCTTGAAACAGCTCATATGGAGTTTTATCTTTTAGTGCACTCATAGCAACTCAGTTCAGTAGGTACGTAACATGTTGAATGGCTTCTCCCCATAGATAATTTGGCAAGCTCATATGTTTTAAGATACTTCTTGCCATCTCCATCATCGTCCTGTTTCTCCGTTCTACTACACTGTTTTGTTGAGGCGTATATGGTGTGGTGAGTTGCCTTTTTATTCCTGCATCTTCACAGTAGGTATTAAACTCTTGTGATACAAACTCTCCTCCTCTATCTGTTCGGAAAGTATGTATCTTCTTTCTTGTCTCCTGTTCCTCCGAGATTCTTAGTTTCTTGAATCTGCTGAATGCTTGACCTTTCTCCTTTAGCAGCATCGTCCACATATACCTATTGTGATCATCAATGACAACGAAGATATATATGTTCCCGGTTGGTGTGTTGGTATTATAGGTCCACAAAGATCCCCATGTTGGAGTTCTAATGTCTTTTTTGCTCGAAATGTCGTGGCTTTAGGGAAATTTTGTCGACTTTGTTTCCCAAGAAGGCATGAGCCACAACCTTCTTTCTCAATGTTAACACTCATAACTCCAAGAACAATTTCCCTTTGAATCATAGCTCATAGAGTCTCGGAGTTTATGTGACCCAAACGTGCATGCCATCTACTTGACTCCTTTTCTGTGTTTAAATAAAGGCATGATGCTGTTCTTTGATCTCTTAGCTGTGACTAAAAGATTCTCTGGCTGCTCATGTATTGTTAATTGTTCTCCTCTCATCCGTATGTCACAGCCTGGTTCTGTAGCTTGCCTCAAGCTAATAGTATTACTCTTTAAGTCTGGGATGAAGTAGACATCAATCATCTTTCGTGAGTCTCCATTTATATCTGTGAAAGCGGTCGTGCCTTTTCCTCTGATGTCAGTTCTCGAGTCATCACCAAAACGTACTTTGCCGGTGATTGTATTGTCAAGTTTTGAGAAGTATCTACGGTCTCCTGTCATGTGGTTGCTAGCTCCATTATCAAGGTACCATATGTTTTCTTCTCCAGATTTTTTTTCGTATTTCTTAGGCACCACATTCTTCTCATTCAGAAACACTATCTCATGCATCATAAGCTCATCCGCTCCTGCGTATCAATGTTATCTGTTTCTTGTGCTTCTTGTAGCTTAAGTTCGAGATCAGGGCATTGAGAAACAAAGTGTCCTATCTTATCACAACAGAAACAAGTGATACGAGATGCGTCTCTTTCTCCACTAAAGCGACCGCGACCTCTCCCTCTGTAATAGGAGCGTCCTCCACGACCTCTGCCCCTATAGTAGTTATTATACTCTCTATTACCTTGCTCCGAGTGATAGAAGTTCAATTTTTCTCCTTGCAATCTGCTTGAATGATTAACTTGTCCCTCAGTTTTTGTATGCATTAATTTCCCCTTATAATCCTCTTCTTGATCTTCTTCTCCAATACGTTCCTCGTATGCTTTCAATCGTCCAAGAATATCTTTAAAACTTGTTGTGTTAAGATCTAATACTTGCTTGAGAGAAGCAACAATATGTATATACTTCTTACGAGGAAGACTCATCAAAAATTTCTTAACAAGTTTTACTTCTTCAATACTCCTAAGGCAGATGATTTCGATGCCAGCTCTGATAACTTTCCCCCAAAGTCATCAATGGTCTCTATTTCCTTCATTCTAAGACGAACAAACTCAGTCATTAGGGTTTGAAGTCTTGCTTTCTTTACACATTCTGCTCCTACATGATGTGCTTTGATGGCCTCCCACACTTGCTTTGCTGTGCCAAGTTCTCCTACCTGCAATATAAGACTCTCAGGAATGGAATGGAACAGCAGAGCCAACGCCATGTCATTTTTCTCGGTATTTTCTGCTTCGGTCTCGACAGTCTCCCATGCTTTATAAACTCTAAGGTTTATCTTCATTCTAATGGCCCATACGGTGTAGTTGGTTGCATTAAGCATGGGACAATAGATTGAAGACGTCCCTCCTCCTTCTTTGGATCTTCCGGTTGCTGCAACAATTTCACTCATTGTTTTGTGTGTGGCTCTGATACCAAATATTGATAACAGGTCTCAAGAACACACACAAACACACATGTATTAACTCACAATAAGAACTCTTCTTATTAACCACTCTTAAGGAAAACTTATCTCAAAAACCTTAAGCACTCAAACTCATGAGATTATGCTACACATTAGCATCTCTTTATATAACACTCTAAATATCCTAAACTCATTAGGATTAACTCAACTAGATATTTTCTAATCTCTTTAGATAACACAATAAGATTAGCTTGCAACTTAAGTAATCTTCAAGCTTATCCAACACCAATCTCTTCAACCACAACTCTATTAGAATCATTCATCACAAACTTGGAGCAAATTTCCTCAAAATAGTATGGGGTAATAGATCCCTATTCTTGATATCTAATCAACCCAGTTGAATTGAGCGATTGATTCCATTTTGTTTTTATTCGATCCATCTGTTTCCCATAGCGACATCTTCCTCGTAATCTGAATCACGTCGTCTAAGTTTTTTTGTTTTTATTCAGTTTTTTTTTATTCAGTTTTTTTTTGTTTCAAGATTTTTTATATTAACATTAGTTATATTTTAAGTAATTTAATAATACTGATTATAATTTATAGTGAAGATTGCAGACCAAATGTATTGTTTCTAAGAGTTCAATAAATGACAAATTTACCATTAATGAATATTTAATATTTAGTTAAAAAGAATGACATAAAATATAGTATGCCACATAATAGTAATGTTAATTCTAAAGTGTACTTTTCTTTTAATAAAGAAGAATATTGACTGAACTCGTAAACAATACGTGTATTTTGTTTTCAATTATATTTTATTATTTCTATTTGAAAGTGTAAATAGTAAGAATGAGATTGCGAATCTGGCTCTTCCATTAATTTGAAGGCCCAATATCTTTATACCGCATTTAGAAATATAACACTCCTTCAATTGCAATAAGATGTATATTTTAATTTTTTTACACATATTAAAAATATATAAAATTTTGATTACCAATTCATCATTTTTTTGTAACTAACTATTCTCCATAATTTTTAACTAGTAAAATTTTAATAAACACAATTATGTTTTTTTAAGATTTACAATTTACTATTAATGAATACATTAAAAATATTTTTTTGAAACATTTTTTTTGGGCTTAAATATAGATCTTTTTGGAATGGAGAGAGTAGCTAACAATGCTTTCATTTTGTGAATTGATATAGTATATCAAAGTTTTGAAAACCAACACTAACATTGATTGATATTTTAAAATATAATACCAAAAATATTTCATAGCTATTATATCAAATTTGATATGCTATGGTATACAACATTTTATTTTCTCTCTTTTGAAACGAAAGTTCTAAAATGTGAAATTAAAGATAAGTATTTACATGCAAATATACTTAAGCACTAAGTTCAAAAAATATAATTAAACACACTACTAGGTCTAAACACTACAATCAGTGCCGGACCAGAGTAATAATACGCCTAAAACAAATTTACAAAAATATTGCTTTTTATTAGCATTGAACCCAACATTTTTAAAATTCTTCTAAGCTCTCTGACCCCATCAACGAGATATTACAGTTATTGGCGTCCCAAACGTGGCTATAATATTTGGTACCCGAAGTCCATGTTTCACAGGCTTTAGCCCCGGACTGGGTCTGACTACAATAGATCCCGCTAAATACAATTAATTAAGTGATGATAGTTTAGTAGTTGAAACGTTTAATTTGAATTTCTTCATTTAACAGAGTTTGAGCCTTTCCACTGTGATTTCAATCATACTTAACCGTCTATAGACGTTTACAATTAGCCTGAATTTCGATCTAGTACTCCTCTGTTTAAAAAAAATATATTTAACGCTCATATCATGATAAATTTTATTAAAGAAGGTGTAAAATACATCTTATATATACTTTAATAAATCTAGAAAAATTATAATAAAATTATAATAACCCGATGATCATATGTAGCCAAGTGTGTCACTCGGCTAGAATCTCAAATTTTGAGATTGAGGTTAACTTTGAATCCATAGGAAACTTCAGAAATTGGAAAGAGATACGCACATGCTTCACGCTGCAGATCCATTATTGGCTAACTTACTTTTCTCTCAATAAAAAATACTTTTTAGCAAGATAAATTAAGTTAACAGTTTTTGGGTTAGCATTTTAAAATATATTAACTAGAAAATAATTTAGTTTACCTGAATATATTTGATATTATAGTTACACATGAAAAAGAAAAAGTTTGTTATAAGAAAATAGTAAATTGTAATAAATAGAATTTCAAAATTTAACACACTTTGTGGTTATATATACTTGTTATTTACAAAATATGACAACATTGTTAAAAATTAAACTGAAAAAGAGTTCTTTTTATTTTTAAGTTCTAGTTCTTCTATCATTTCAACAATTAAGATTATTCTCAAAAGTAAAAAAAGAGAATTAAAAATGAAAAAAACTAAAAGAAAGGAACAGTGATATTTTAATCATGTGGATCAGATTCGATCAGAGCGAACATTTTTTCTGAACGACACAAATCTAATTACACTTGATCCTAGGGCTTATTTGTAGAATAACAAAAAAAAGGAGAAATTAGATTTTTAGAGAGAAGGAAGAGAGAGACGGGAAAAGAAAGAAAAAAGAGAGAGGAGTTTTAATTAAGAGTTAATTGGTTGAAAAACCACAGAAGAAATGGAAATGAGCAAAATGTCTATCGAACTTATTTTGGCTTCTAAACAGTGAAAGGGTGTGATGAACGATTACCATTTTAGCCCTACAATGCGTATGTTACAAACTAAGTAATAGGGTGACGATTGGATTTCGCGTAGATTTAGTAAAGATTTCATTTAGATTTTTTGCAGGTTACGAGGAGGTGTAACAGTGTCTTTAGCAATCCAAGAAGTTATTTCATTGGTTCGTCACCAACAACGAAGATTCAATCTGGTAATATTGGGGAGTTCGTTTACTCACTACTCGTCATTCTTCAAGAGATTCACAAGATTATCTCGAATGCGATGTCAAATGTATTTCAGATTTTGAAAAGTGGGTGATATAAAAGAGACAACGAAAAATATAAAGAGCCTAGTTCTCGGTTTGGTTGATATATATTGGATTTAACATTAAATTTGCATTTATTTGATCATATATCGAAGATATTAGATTCTCTGACAGAAGAAAATCTTAAAGTAAGATTTGGACATAACAAAAGCGAAGCTAAAACGTCATATTGATATAGGGTTAAATTCGTCCTACCATACTTTGTCTACAGTCGAAAACAGTGTCAAAAACAGCTTTTGTATTTACCTAATTATACGATCTAGTGTTGGTAGACAGTGTAATTTTTCTTTAATTAATTAGTTAATTTTGGGTTTTTGTTTGGTTAGTGGGTGTAATTTCCCATCATATAACGTGGGTGTTGACAAAAAAACATTTAGAAAGAAAAGTTTGGTTTGTTAAAGGATGTGTTGTCGTCTACTAAGGGTCCTGTCACGGCGGCCCATGAAGAAAACGACTGTCAATTTGTTTTTATTGTTTTTGTTTTTATTGATTTCATAATATATATAGCACGTTGTGAAAACTATTTGCAATCCTATCTACTCCACAATTCAAAGAGACTAGGATCCATAGCCCCCGCGCAAGCGCGGGGTCTGAAATATTAATGTTCCGCTATATAATTTTTTTTCTAGAAACGTCGCATAGATTATGAATTTTTAAATCCATACGGAACATATGGAGAACCAAATGAAACGTGAACCAAAGACATAACTGGGTTAAATGGATAAAAACCGGATATATTTGTTATTTAATTTGAAAAATAAATGTAATAAATTATTTTTGTTTTATAATTATTTCAAACCAAAAACATATATATATTCAAATTGTAGTGAGTTTATTTTTTTATCATGCCAAATTACTATTGAGGATAAAATAGTAACTTAATGTTTGAGTTTGGAAAATTATTGAAAGTTTTGATTACAACATGGTGTGTACTTATTTTTTATAATTATTTATACTGAAAATAATAGATAAAGTTAATTATATTAAAAAAACTTAGGGAAGATGATTAGTAAAAATTTGTTTCGATCTAAATTGTATTTAATTATTTAATTAAATTTAATTAAATTTGTTTTTTGGTTGAATCTAAATATAGTAATTTAACTGAATTTAGGTGAACATGAAGTTGATTTAACTGAATATAGTTGGTCTTGAATGGTTTTCTAATAAATCAAATATAATTAGTCCCGTAAATGACAAACCTACCTTCCAAACTAATAATTTCAAACGGATAAAAAATTATAAATTTGTCATCAACTATCATGGAGGTATTAGAAAGTTCGATTTGTTAAACAATTCGAACTTAATCAATGTTTTCTTATCACCTCTCTAATTGAAGTGGCGGATCCAACCCAGTATTTAAGTGGGGTCATATATATACAATTAAAAAAAATGAAAAGCTGTCAAAAGGAATTGATCTCTGCTTTTTAGGGTATCAATGGGAAGAGAGCAAAAAAATTTGCTAGAAATTCTTTAGCGAAACCTACACAATTTAACTTATTTGATCATTTTAAGGGTGTCATGTGACTCCCCTAAAGGTTTAGTCGATTTACCTATGCTGCAAAGTATTCTGATTCCTCATTATCACTTGCCTAATTAAGTCAAGAACTTGTTACAACTGCAGTATGTGTTGGTTGGTGTAAGTTAGAGTGACTTTTTGGGGTGTGACATTGAGTTATATTTGTGGTGATTATTATTTGTATGTTTCTTTTATTGTTTTTCTAATTGATAGCGATTAGCCTCTATATCTTTCTCAAAGGTTTGGTGAGACCCTAGATATACCATTGCAAGGTACGTCTTCGTAGAATGGATCAAGTGGACCTATTTAATGAATTGTAAATAAGGTCCATTAAAAAATACAGGATTTACAAACAATACCGACCCTGAGGGGAAACATGGAAGTTAAAGCTGAGAATTTGAGTCATTACTTGTTGGTCCCGCATTAATCCGACACGGAACGGATGCGGATTGATCGATTCAAATTTTTTGATATATATGTGCATTTGCGGGTTGAATCGATTTTAAGCGGAACGGATGCGAGTCGGAAAAAATTGAGTCGCATATACCCATCAAACCGCAAAAACTGTAAAGAGTGAAATACATTGTAAAAGCATATAAAATTATTATTTTAATTTTAAATATTACTTTAATTACTTTTATATAAAAAATTTAATATATAATAAAATAATTATTTTATTAAATTTAATATTATATGCGTGTCTTGCGGCTTATCCGTAAGTTTAGTAGGGCGGGTGCATATTTAAGACTTTTTGTTAGTGGATTAGGCGAGTCAGAATTTTGAACAAAAAAAAAAGAATCGATCTGCGGGTTGGCGGGTCAAGATTGACCCGCAATCCCAACTATAATGGATGCATGTGTTTCCGGTCTCGTAAAGAATAAATAAAACTTCGACCGTCTATTTTACAAAATCTCTTGTAGCTCAGTTGGTTATGTTAATCAAATAAACACTGAGAAGTGCATGGTTCGACTCTCAGAACATACAAATAATTATTTTTACAAAAAAATATTGTGTGGGACCCACCATATGCTGATGTGACAGCCTCAGGAGAGAGCACAACTCTCTCATTATATAATAGATTCCTACTGTTTCCAAGTTGTTTCTTTTCCAGTGGACCTATGTAATTATCACGTATTTAAGAAGTGTGGCCCTTAATACTAAACTAAAATATTTAAATTATACGTTGTATTGAATCATACAGAATAATAATTAAACTGATAGCATAAAAAACTGAAACAAAAAATTTTGTTTTTGTAAGTTTTTGAATATCCCCTAAGAATTCTTATTTTTCCTTTTCTTTCCAACACTTGCAAACATTTTAATCGTTTTTCATAAGCGATCAGTCTTTTCATCAGCAACGAGATATTTTTTTTTTGCTCTTTGTTTTCTAGCCATACACTTTCACTTTTCTTGTATAGTTCTCTTTCTTATAGTGTATGTTGTTTAGATATGAGGCGGTAGTGATGTTATGGTGATCTTCGATATGCTCTTGTGATGTTTGCTTCATGCCCTAGATTCTCCGAGTTTGGGCCACCATATGACAACCTAGACCCACACAGTCTGGATCACCATATGGCGACCTAACCCTTCAAGGACCGGATCGTCATATGGCGATCTCAGCTCTCCAAGCCTGGATCGCCATATGGCGACCTGTGTCTCTTCTTTGTATTCTGTTGAGCTTTTACGGTAGAAACAAGCAAGACTCGGCAAACTACTTCTAGCTCGACAAATACAGCCCCCAGGTCGCCATATGGCGGCCTGGATCACTCACTCTAGCTCCTCTCTCGAATCTTGATAAAATGCTTTTTGTTTCGTCTCGATCGGAGTTACCGTTGGACCTTTACGATAAAAACCGCAAAGACTCGTTTTTCGTATGAAGTTCAATCCGATCGTGTAAAACTAAATGGTTGCCTTAACTCCAAAGTTGCCTAAGCTACACGATAAGTTTGAACCCATGCTTAAAATTGACGTTGTTTCAAAGACGGTCTTTTGGAGAAAACGGAAAAACGCTCAAAGTCGGCAAAACGGCCCGAGAGGCCTAAAACGCGACTAAAAGGCTCGCTTACGTTTTCATACGAAATAAAGCCCAGTGGTGTTACGATGGTCTATCTTTATCACGCAAAGATAAATATTGAGAAATCAGAAGATAAATGCAAAGTTTCCGTAGATAACCATGAAGACTGAGAGAAAAAGGAATATTCCTGAAGTGATAAACTCGACCAGGGGCAGAAAAGGAAGCACCAAACCGCCTTGAAGAGGAGTATATAAGAGAAGGCGAGGCTGGAGACAAAGAGATAGATTTTTTAGCATTCATAACAAACTTAGAGCAATAGACATTTATTTTCTATTTTTGATATCAAGCTACTCGATTAGGGATTTGCAGTCTTACGTTGCTAGAACTAGGATCTCGCCAACAACTCTTGTGGCCAAGGCTTTTTCCGTCTTGTAAACGCTTAAACGCAAATTCAGAATAATATTTCTTTCGCTCTCCTTTTATATTATCGATCTTTTACTATTTCGTTTGTTCTCATCATTTGATTGTGTCGCGTTTGGTTTAAAGCAGATTATCCGGGATCTCCTCGAAAAGTTAGGACTTCATGGCTTCCTAAAATTTACGGAAATCGATGGTGTGAATTTTGGTTCCCACAGCTTCTCTGTTAAGGAGACGTTCATGTAACTCTGGATAGGAGATCGGTGTGTCTCTGCCACTGACAGCATCCACTTCAGGTTTGAACTCTTCAGGGACCGGTGAGTATCTCTTCCGTGAGGTCTTCAACATCTAAAGTTTTTTCGAGCAAGGCAAGATCGCCAGCTTTTGATTTGATGAGACGAAGGTACTCACTTATGGATTTGGTACCTTTGACACATGTTTTGATTTGATATTTCAGTTGGCAGATGTGACCACGAGTCGGGTTGCCAAAGGCTGTGGTGAGCAGATCCCAAACTTCACAAGTTGTTGTGGCACTGGACACAATCGATTGAAGAGGCAGTGAAATCGCCCCAATCAAGGCACTGTAGAGTAACATATTTTGACGTCTCCATGGTCCAAATGCAGGATTTGGTGTCGTTTGTCCATCGACGGTGACAGTGGTGATGGGAATCACAATTGAGGCATCGATGTAGCCTTCAAGATTATGACCCTCAAGAAGGGTTTTGATTTGTCTACTCCACATGATGTAGTTGTTGTTGGCGAGTTTGGTGATGTTAGACATGTTCACCGAAAGGAGGTTGATATATGGATCTTTGGCACTGAAAACCGTAGTGGTTTCAGCAGAAGACGTCGCATTTGTGTTATCTGCCATAGGTTTAGAGATAGAGAATAGACGTTAGAAGAAAAACAAGAAGAACATAGAAAAAATATATTTTTGAGATCATGGCTCTAATATCATATTACGATGTGGAATGATATATTATTGACAAGGAAATGATGATGTACTTATACACAGAGGAGACTATACATGAAAAGAAATGTTACATACACAGAATAATTATAGAGATTGTATCTTGGGACCAAAGTATATCTTAATACTCTTTCCATATCTTATAGAAACTGCTACAATTAGTCATGTTTTCTCATATTTTTGTGTTTCATAACTATTTGTGACTTTTTAGTGACTAATCGGAAAATAGTCACGTATACAACGTTCTAAAGCGTGGCTATAAGATAAATTTTTATTAGTTGGCTATATTTCACCAATTTTTTCTTCTTTATAATCATATAGCTAATTCACCCGTGGTTATATGCAATAGACAAAATGCAGAAAGTGAGAACTGAACATTTAAAAAGAATAATCTGCAAGAACTTGTGACCACTGTAACGCCTTTTCCCATAGATGTGTCCATTTCCTGCTCTCTTCATTAGTCAAGACATTTTCTACATTTAGTCAAATATGTTTTGTACTTTAGTATATTGAGATATTTGCCTTGCTTCATCAGTTTTCGTTTACAAATTACCCTGAAATTTGGAACCAAATCTAAACTTCTTCATTAAATGTGAATATTGGGTATTTTTACCAAATTAAAATTAAGAAAATAACCATTAAAACCTTGAATTTTAAATTTAAGCCAAATTTTTTTTTAACTCGTGTTTGAGTCAAAAAAATCTTAAACTTTCAAATATTGGTTATTTTAACACTCATATTTTGTTGACTCGGCTATTTAAGAAACATGAATTATCAACTAATAAAATTGATTAAAAATAAACATTTGTTAACTCTCTAAATGACATAATTTTAAAAAATGGTTAAAACATTGATCAAAACGATGTCATTTTGCTTCTGTAAACACTTAAAGCATTTCTTTCGTGGAACAATAGTAAAGAAAATGAAGTTGATTTGGGGCTATGGTTTCACGAAAAAAATGTTTTAAGTGTTAACAGAAACAAAAAGATGTTATTTGATCAATGTTATAATCATTTTTTTTAAAATGATGTCATTTAAAGAGTTAATAAACATTTATTTTTAATCGATTTTAACAATTGACTATTCAAATTTCTTAAATAGTCAAATCAATAAAATATGAAAGCTAAAACGACCAATATTTGAAAGTTGATGATTTTTTGGTTTAAAATGAATTAAATATTTTTTTGGCTTTAATTTAAAAGTTCATTTAAGTGATTTTAATGACTGTTTTCTCAATTAAAATTATATAATAGACAATCCTCATTTATACTTTACACGAGAAAAGAAATCTTATAACTCGTTTCTTTGATTTTCAAAGTCTAAAATATGACCATCCAAACTTATTAAGTATATAGTACGTACCTTACAATTTGAATACGTATAAGAAAAAAGCCTTCTCAAAACCATATAATTTTTAATAAGTTATTCAACGTCATTTTTTCGTGAGAAAGAATAAAAAACTCTATTACAAAAAGCATTTATTTTTTAAAAATAATAGTATAGATCATAATTTTATAGGGCAATTCTCTTAAATAACATTGTTTTAAGTTTTTGTCACAAAATAGCACCCAAGAGAGAAAAATGACTAAAATAACCTTTTTATTTTTGAAAAATTTAATATTTTATTTTTTAAAATTTAATATTTTATTTTTATTTTTAAAAATTTGAAATCTTAATTCTAAAATCTCACTCCTTAACTCTAAACCCTAAGTCTAGATTAGTTAATCCTAAGAATATAAGTATATATTTATCTCTTTAATTAAATATTTTGGTCATTTTTTTTTGTGTGCTATTATTGTGACAAAAAAATTTTAAAAGCTATTCTATGATATTTCTCTAATTTTATGTCAGTAAATTCGATAGGTCAACTACGCTTTGTAACAATACTTTATAGTTTTAATGATTTGTTAATGTATAGAGAAAATTTACTAGATGTGGCAATGATTGGTAACCTTGCAGAATGACGTCTTAAATGCAATTTCACAATTTTTTTGCCAATAAAAAAATATGCAGAATGAAGGAAAAAAAAACGCAAAAACACAAATATGTGATTTCGCTGACAAAATGCAAAAAAAAAATATTTATTAAGTGGAAAATGAGTTTTAGTAGATTATTTACAAAAAACACTTTCACATTATTATATTATATGATAATATCATTTAAAATTTTAAATAAATAAAAATATTTTTAATGATAAATAATTATATGGTAAATAATTTTTTATTATAATATTATAGGATGTCTGTCTATTAGTAAAAACATATTAAAAATACGCTACTTTCTCACACTTTACATAATAAAAATTAAAATATTTTTAATAAAGTTTTGTTATTTTCACATTTTTAATAATTAGTTTAACTATTGGTTTTTGTTTTTTCTTATAATAAATTAAATATCGTATACAATATTTTAATAAATCTAATAAGTATTCTTCCATTTTCCAATTTTTAAAAATTTTGCAGCTTAATTAAAATTTTCTGCAGCTTAATTAATTTTTTTTCACGATTCTGTTATTAAGCAATGTTTACCAATCGAAGCTACAATATTACATTCACTTCATAATGATTTTTCTTTTAAACTGTTACTATGATTATTCTTTCACTGGGGATTGTCAAATATAAATGGAGGTTTTTGTTAATTTTTCGGTTACGGTTAGTTTTTTATATGAAATTAGTTAATACACAAAACCATTTATTGTTTCTTGGCGTATGTTTTACACTGTGTTTTCAATACAATTACAATTTAGTTCACCTAGATCTTTTTTTGGTTCAAAAGTTCACCTATTCTCGATGAACTTAGGATTTTGGTTTGGATACAGACTCATGTGTACACTTTAAAGAATTTTCCATTGACAGGAGTGTAGGTTTCATCTGATTCTATTGCCGACAAAAATAGAAATTTTTGAGTTTGTTTAACTGTATTAATCGCTAAATTGTATTGCTATTATAAACGAAATAATTCAATCTTTGAACTGAACAAGGAAAAAATCTTAGAGAGAGGTGAGAGAGGATTTTTTCTTTAGCTCTCGCCCCTCCATAACTTTTTCTCTCGCCTCTCTTCCTTCTATTTCTCGTTCCGGTGGCTGATGGAGGTTCTTATACCTGTCGGTCAATCACCACCCCCTTTCTCTTCAGTGTCCAGCCTCTCCTCTGTCGTGCCATGACTTCTCTATTTCCTCTTTGCTTCATTCTCTATGGTCGTTTGGATAACGCCCAGATCCAAATGCATCAAATCGGTTGTTGTGAGCATTCTCAGCTTCTTTGGAGGGATGGCGATGTCGTGGATGGTAAGATCTATGCAGAAGGCGCTGTCTTGTTGGTAGATCTAAAGTTTGATTAGATTGGATCTGGGTCAGATCCATCTCAGAGGGCTTACCAGAGAAGTTGAGCGTTGCTGCCTCCACCGTTCTGGTCAGTCGTTGCCTCCTTTGTCTTCCCTTGTCTCTTCTCTTGGTGCTCCGTAAGTACTTCCCCATCTTGTTCCAAATATGCAAAGGCGTAGTAGAGGCTTTCACTGGGGACTTCTTCTCCGCTATGTTTTCCTGGTAACCACCATGACATTTTACTAGAGTTCAGATATGCTGGGAGGTTTGGGATAGCTCAGATCTTTCGTGTCGTTACTCTGCTTTGTCTCTGCTCCAGTCGATGGGTCTCCTCTCCTCCTTCCACCTGCTGATGGGAGTTCATGCTCCTCCACAATTCAAGCTTCATAAGGAAGCTGACCATTGTGTCCTGCCATTCTTGACGCTCTACAGCTGGATCTTCTTAGTGCTCTGCTCGTGTGATGGGACCAGAGTAGTACTCCACTTCCACTTGCCAGTACTCCACCTGCAATTCATCTAATGGCTTAGTCTCTTGGTCTGGGACTCACATGAACCGGTTCGTTATCTTCCGAAGAATGCAGCACCTGGAGTGGACTTCACAGTATTGATGGCTGGACCATGACGTAGTCAACCCTACTTCGTCGTCCTCCAGTCGGATTCGCCTAATGGACGTCTGCGGTGCCTCAGACCGTTCTCCAGTTGTGTTCTCCACTGCCCGTTTCTGTTTTGTTGAAACTAAATGTTTGTCTTTCGAATTTGAAATTAGCTAAGCTTTAATCACACCTTAGGGTTGTACTAAGGGCATCTCCATCCCTACTCCATATTTTACTCCAAAAATGGAGTGAGAAATGGAGTAGGAACAAAAAATAAAAATTTACTCCATTTTTGGAGTAATCTTTTATTTTTTGTTCACACTCCATTTTCCACTCCATTTTTGGAGTAAAATATGGAGTGGGGATGGAGATGGTCTAAGACCTTCATAGCTTTAGTGAGTCTTTTTTTTCCTTTTTTGACTTTCTAAAGTTCCTCTGCTTTGATTAGCAAATTAGATATATTAGAGGTCAAACTGGTGACCGCTATAAAAGTATTAGGAATGGGTAAGGAAAAACGCAAAGGAATGAAACTATAGGAATGAAAAGAAAAATTATTCCTTATCAATTTTGGTTAGGAACAAATTTGTTCTATATTCATCCAGAATAAAAAAAAATGATGAAAAATGGAAAAGAAAAACTATTCTTTATAAATGATAAAATAAATTAGAAATAATAAATAATACATTATTACCTTCCATTCTTGGTCACCAGTTAAACCCTAAGTTTTGTTCCTTACTGATTGTATATCACTGCTTCATTATTCACTTAATGCAAATTCACATACTTAACAAAAAAAATCTTTGAACTAATCACTACTCTTCGATCAGTTTATCTAAAACTGGGTTCTCGAGCATTTATAAGAATAGACCGCTAGCAATTTTAAAAGGGGAATTTTAAAACCATAAATATCTGGTTAAAAGATAAATGAATTTTACTACCATCTTCAGGGTTTAGCTACCTACCAAACTCACATAACCTAAACTTAAAAACATAAAAAGTGTTCATCTCAATATTCAGTAAGAAAAGAGGCTCACTGACTTAAAGAAATTCAAATTTAAAGAAATTCATATTTAAATTGTTTCCACACGATCTTACAACCCCACCTATCCGCCAGCATTATTATGATAGTGTCTTCGCAGTGACTCACTGACTCTTTACTTCATTGATTTAATTGATATATTAAAATAAAATAACAACTTTTTGGCATCATTTTCTTTTGGAATATTATTAGAGCACGTGACGAAATTGTCATCCACATATGGTTGTGTCAATAAGATTGGCAGCCATTTTTACGTGTGATCTTTATCGGTAGGTACCCACTCCTATATGGAGAAATGTATAGTGGCCACAGACAGATGTTAACAAAATAAGTGGTAGAAACGAGAATAATACAACAAATCTTATAAGATTTTTTTGCTTCTTTTATAGTTTAGCACATGAACTAACGTATTTCTTTGCAGAAAGTATTGCAACACATAAGATTTGAGTTTCTATAGCATTCTTAGGTTGTATTTGTGTATGAATATATAAATATATAAATATATTAAAAAAAAAAAAAAAAAAAAAAAAGAATATATAAATATATTATGTTGATTTAAATATATATTTGTAAGATACTGTCAACTAAGCTACGTTGCATGGAAGCTTTATCCTAAGCACTGATTCTTGGTTCCAAAGCGGAAACGGGGTGCCAGAATCACGGTTCCAAAAAAAAAAAAAAACAGATTTGAAAGCGCAATGGAACAAATGATTCCTATTTGGAAGCGTTTAAATTTAATATTGGAATCGTAAAAATAATTAAAAGAAAAAAATAATTATTTTATGTTTTATTTTCTTAATTGAAAACTCTAATTTCAAAAAAGTGAAAACCCAAAAGACTACAATGATGAGTCGTTATTCTCATCTCTTTTACACTTCATAGTTGTTATCTTCTTCTTTTCCATACTAAGACTAAACAATCGATTAAGGTAATTTTTTTAGATTTTTGTTTCTTTGTTAATTGTTATATTCTTCTTCTCTTTTACAGAAACATGAGACTTTGTAGCTTTTTATGTATGATTCGATGATTAGATGGTTGGTATTGGTTGGAAGTAAAATTGAATTTGGATTGTGAGACTAAGGTTAAAGTTAATATTAAATAAGTACATTTTTTTGTGTGTATTTCTTTACGTAGAGTTTAACAACCAGTGTCTTAATGATGATGTGGATGACAAAGCACTTTTATAGATTTATGTGAACAAGATTGAAAAAATAGCAGGAAGGAGATCATGGAGGTTTGAATGCAAATTTTGTAATAAAGCGTACGTTGGATCTCATACTAGAGTTGTGACTCATTTTATACAAGAAGGAGTTAAGGGAATCAAAGGATGCTTGAAAGTTACTTCACAACAAATAGATAACATGAAGAAATTGGTTAATGATTGCAAGGAGAGGATAAAACGTGCAGCTTCTACACCAGTTCCATTACTTTCATCGTCAAGAAAGGCATCTGCTTCTTCCCTTGACCATGAAATGAGCTACAAATTTCTGATACAAATGAGTCTGATTCAAAGAAGATAAAATGAATGGGTTCAGCTTTAGAAAAAGCATTTAACAATCAAGCTAGAAAGCAGTGTGATGGTGAAATATTTAGAATGTTCTGTACAAGCGGGTCATCTTTTAACGTTGCAAGAAATCCTCATTATCGCAATTCATTTGTGTGTGCATCACAAATTCTAGGATATGTTCCTCCTGGTTATAATGCTTTGAGGACTACACTTCTCCAAAAGAAAGAAGAAAGAACATTGAAGTGCACTTGCAACATTTGAAGGATTCATAGAAACATAAAGGAGTTAGCATATGTAGTGATGGTTGGTCATATCCTCATCGAAGACCTATCTTAAATTTGATTGCTGCAAATGAGAGTGGTCCAATGATGTTAAGAGCAATCAACACTCAAGGTGAAGCAAAAACTGGTGAGGTGATTGCAGAAATGATCATAGAATGCATTAAGGAGGTTGGACATGAGAATGTGGTTCAAGTACTCACGGACAATGCTTCAAATTGTGTAAAAGCTGGTGTACTTATTTCAGCTAAGTTTTCTACTATCTTCTGGACACCATGTGTGGTTCATACTTTGAATTTAGCTCTCAAGAACATATGTGCACCAGTTTATAATACAAGAAGCAATGAAGATGTGTATGATTCTTGTTATTAGATAAAGTCTATCAGTGAGGATGTTACTTGGATTAAGAACTTCATTATGAACCATGGAATGAGGCTTGTCATGTTCACAGAGCATTGTGATCTTAAGCTCCTTACAATTGCTTCTACAAGTGGTTTGTGTTCTCTATTGTTAAGTTCAATCTTAATTATTATTATTTTTTTAAAAAAATATAAGATTATTAAGTTTATTTTTACAGGTTTGCTTCAACATTTTTGATGCTAAAGAGATTCAAGAAAATAAAAACCGGTACAACAAATGGTGATCAGTCCTAAATGGGATGATTATAAAGATGATGGTGTAGCAAGAACATCGACAGTGAAAAAAAAAGATATTAGATGAGATTTTCTGGGATGAGATTGAATATGCTTTGTCTTTCACTTTGCCGATATATAATATGATTATAGATGTTGATACTGATAAGCCTTCACTTCTTTTAGTTTATGAATGGCGGGAAAACATTATTTAAACTGTGAAAAGACTATCTTTATAAAGGAAAGGAAAGAACTTGAAGATGACTTTATTTTTTTGAATGCAGTGCAGTCTATTTTGACATCTCGTTGGAGTAAGAGTAACACTCCTCTCCATTATATGGCACATTCTCTAAATCCCAAGCAAGTTATAAATTTATTCTATTTCATTTGATTTATTATCTTACAAACTAAAATTTAAACAGTTTTGATAGTTATTCAAGTAACACTATTGTTGTCTATTTTTGGATGCATATATTATAGCCCAGAGTGTCTTGGAGAAAGAGAACAATAGAAAAGTTCCATATCAAGATTTGGAGATAACTAGAGAAATAAAAAATTGCATCATGAAGTATTTTCCAAATCAAAATGAAAAGAGAGAGGTTATTAATATTGAATATTATAATTTTTCTTTAAGCTTGGAAGATTTTGGTAGTGTTGATGCAATTCATGATAGATTTATCTTAGAACCTTTAAAATGGTGGGCAGATCATGGATCTTCAGCTCCAAAGCTTCAAGCCTTAGCATTTAAGTTGCTTGGACAGCCTTCTTCATCCTCATATTGTGAAAGGAACTGGAGCACTTACAAGTTCATCCATTCTGCAACAAGAAACAAGATTATGCCACAAAGAGCTGAAAATTTGGTATTTGTACATACTAATCTTCGTCTCTTATCTAGAAGGAGTTTTGCTTACAAAAATGTCCTAACAAGATGTGAGATTTCGGAATTGACCAATTTGATTCTTTGGATGAGCTTAATATAAGAAGACTTGAGTTTGAAAATCTTTCCCTTGATGAACCAGAACTAGAGGATGTTGTGTTTGATGAAGAAGATTATAATGAGTCAAACAATTAATCTTTGACATTGAACATTTTTTATTTTTAGTTGATGTGCTTAATATTTAAGACTGTTGGATTTTTGTGGTTTTGACACTTTTAATTTTCAGAATTTTATTTTATATATAGGTTTACATTATATATATTATATTATATTATATTATATTATATATTTACATATGTTACCAACACGGTTTTGCTTCCTATTTTTTTAAAAAAACTCGCTTCTATACTTCTATACGATTCCGCTTCCGCATACCCGCTTCCGTTTCCATGTAACATTGATTGCAGGTTGGTTCCAGGCCAGGAAAAAAAATTAAGATTCAAAATCAACTTTCTCCTAGTGAAAATAAAACATTTTATGCTTTGGAGAAAATTATACAAAACGCTGCCACTGCAATTATACATAACAAACGAAAATCTATATTTTTTATTTTGCCGACTAAAAGGGTATAATCATTGTCTTTTGTTACATAGGGTATTGGAAAATGAAGACAATAATGGAACAGACTCCATTCTTTGAAATCAGAGATTGCCGTTTTTGCCAAGTAATCGGCACATATATTACTAGATCTTTTCCTATGAACAAAAACTGTAGCGGCAAACATAACTTTCAAACTGGTGATTGTTGTAATAAAATGACGGAGCCTCGGTTTGTACTCCTCGTTCCGTATGAAGATATTAATAGTTGCATTATCCCCTTCAAAGATGATATTACGATAACCCATTGTCCAACATGCTTGCATTGCCCATATAAGTGAAGAGAGTTCTGCTTCCATCGTATTAGCTTTTCCTTCAAACTTACCCATTCCACACTCCAGAACAATACCATTGCTATTCCTTATAATCTATACCATTCCTGAATTCGCAGTTCCTTGATGGTGATAAAACATCATAATTGCATTTTACCCAACCTCGTGGAGGGCTTTCCCATCGTACATGATTCATAACTTCTTGGACAGTTTGGGTGCTCCTCGTATCGGTTAGTTTAAAGGATCCAATCCAATCTTTAACATCTAGTTGAGCCCTGTGAAGAGTATCAGTTTCAGTAATTGTCTTTGTTCTGAAGAGTAGCTCGTTGCAGCTTTTCCAAATACGCTATAAATCCAAAAAGGAAGGAGTCTTCTGTCAGATGGGATTGTTTGATCTTGTGAAATCTCGAAAATGAATCGAAACTTGTCTTCCAAGTAACCTGGATCTCTCCATAATCGCCGAGGGTAGCTCGCAAGTTGCCAAATACGAGATGCGTAAGGGCACGTAAAGAAATCATGTATAGAAGATTCCTCCTCCATACAACATCGTGAACAATATGAATCGAGATTAATATGTCGATATCTAAGATTGGATTTAATGCCCAAAATATGGGAGGCCAATCTCCACAAGAAGTGTTGCAGCTTAGGAGCTGTATCAGCCTTCCAGATAGACTTACAAAGATCGGGCTTTGAGGCTAAAGGTGGAGGGTCAAACGCAATGCCTAGTTGTTCGCTGGAAGCTATATAGTAACCAGTCTTAACCGAGAAGTGGCCATTCACTGTATGTATCCAGAAACAAGCATCTTCTTGTGGCCACAGTGGTAAGTAAATCTTTTTTAGCATGTGTATATCATCCTCGACAATTAAGTCTTTGATGATTTAGAGATCCCACTGATGTGTTTGTTGATGAATTAAGACGCTAACCTTTAACTTCGGGTTTGTATGAGGTAGTAATCTCGGTGGACGTGGTGGAACTGTCGGCAGACAACAATCAGATAAACATGTATGAGGTCCATCTCCAACACTTCGTTGTATGCCTCTTGCCAATAATTCTCCACCAAAGAGTAAAGAATGCCAACCATAAGAACCTTGGTAGCTTTTTCCCGCTTCCCATATTGTGCATTTTCTTAAATATCGGTGGTGTAGAACCCGGAAAATGAGGCTATGCGGTATGCATAATATTTTCCATAATCTATTGGATAGCAAAGATTGGTTAAAACTTTGAAGATTCCTGAAACCCAAACCCCCATTCTGTTTAGAAACCGAGAGTCGTTTCCAAGAAAGCCATGACATTTTTCGTGAATTGCCATTAGAACCCCACCAAAATTTTGAAATCATGGCATCAATCTTTGTACATAGCTCTGTAGAAAGCTTATAAAAGTTCATAGAGAAGACCGGCATAGCTGAAACAACCGATTTAATCAGTGTTTCCTTTCCTGCATTAGTAAGGTAACAATTTTGCCATCCTTGAATCTTACGCAACACATTCTCCTTCACATATTGAAATGAATCGCCTTTCTTCCTTGAAAATTGTTCGGGAAGGCCAAGATACTTCCCTCCCCCACCGGTATTTGGGATGTTGAGTATTCCCTGTATGTCATCTCTAGTATGCTGGAATACCTTGTTGCCAAAGGTAATCGCAGATTTTCCAAAATTAATCGTCTGACCCGAAACACGTTCATAGTCTTTAAAAATTGTCGCCAAATTTAGACTATTCTGCCTATCCGCTTTAATAAAGAACAAGGAATCATCTGCGAATAACAAATGTGAAATCGGTGGACCACCAACACTTATACGAACAGGCTGAATCTCCTGCGAAAGCTCCGCTTTATGAAGGAGGGTGCTTAACACATCTGAACACAAGATAAAGAGAGCCGGCGATAATGGATCACCTTGTCTCAAACCTCTTGTTGGTGATATTCTTCCATAAGGACTACCATTAACCATCACCGAAAAGGTAACTGAGGAAACACACTTCATTACCCAAGAGATCCATAGTTCAGAAGAGCCTTTTTTCCTCATAACCTTCTCAAGAAACTTCCATTCAATACGATGATACGCCTTACTTATGTCCGTCTTGATGACCATGTAAGATTTTGAAACCCGCTTTTGTACTTTGAGAGCATAGAATACCTCATGAGCTACCGTAGTGTTGTCTGTGATCTGTCTCCCGGGGATGAAGGCTGCTTGGTTGTCCGAGACAACGTGATTCAGAATGGATTTCATTCGAAACAACAAAATCTTCGAAATAACTTTGTAAATCAAATTACATAGACCAATAGGGCGGAAGTCTTTCATCGTTGTCGGGGTTGTTATTTTCGGAATTAGACATATTATTAAAAGAGAACTAAAAGAATGCCCCTTAATTTTACTACTATTTACATTAGAACTAAGAGAATACTGCGCATGGTACAATAATAATAACTTTTAAAAGTTACAATTATTTATTGAACTTTAATTTAATATATATACTAATAATATTTTTAGATTTTAGTTTTATAAGTGAAAAATTAAAATTATTATTTTTGATATTTTTTATTTTGTTTAACAATTTTTTTTCAGATTTAGTTAATTTTTATTATAAAATAAATTTATTTTAGTTAAAATAACTTAAAGTAAAAATAACCACTTTACTAATTAATTCAGTGAATCGAATAACATTCAATGAACGAGCATATTTTATGTCAATTATACAAGAAAAAACTTAAATTTCTGAAAAATCATTAATTGTTTTTACAGAGAGTTAAATTACAACTCAAAATTTTAACTATTTATGATAAAAAGATAATTATATACACTTTTTTTTTCTAAATAGATGTGAAAGTTTTTTATATTTATAGTTATGTTATTAATTAATTTTTTGACTAATAATAATACACATAAGTTATTTTTATATTTTAAAAATTTTACCAAAATTTTAAACTTCATAAATGACATTACCAAAATGTAAACTTAATAAATGACACTATACCTATTATAATAAAGGACAGTCATGTCACATTTTATACTAGCCATATCATCATTTTTCTTGCAAAATTAATTTGTTGATGACATATGACAAATCACTTCTCAAATAATGTATAGGGCATATCATTAAAGTTATTAACTAACTTATATTTTTTACTGTTATCTTTTCTTAATTTAATAAAATATTTCCTAAATCAATAATAAACTAAAATAACTAGTTAATTACACTTTAATATCACTAAGAAACTACATAATCATAACTTGTAGCATTTATTATTTTTTTCAAATTAAACAACCATAACACATATAGCTAAAGTGATTTTCAAACTAATTAATATTAAAATATAAATTAAAATATTAATTAATTAACTTAAAAACAGTTAAGGTTACATGCAAAAGTGTACCTAAAACCATGAAGGTAAATTGAAAACAACAACCTACAACTTGAATTTAAATGCAAAAGTGTATCCAAAAATCAATTAAATGCAAAAGTAATCTAAAAAGGTAGTGAAATTACAATAAACCATTTATGACAAAACAAAAAAATAGTATGCGTTTTTACCTTTATAGCATATTTAAGTTTTATATTTTTTTAAGTCTTCTGTGGTTTTGTAAGTCTTCTAAGAAGAAGAAGTCTTTTGAGAAGACTTCCAAGAAAACTTCTCTTATAATAAATCTTAAAAATAATTTATAAATTTTATAAAAATGTTTTTATGGGGAAATTAAAATCATATAATAATAAATATTTATAAATAATATAAATTAAGATCTAGTAAAATTGAATTGTTTTCAACATAGATGAGTGAATATATCATCTCATGATATTATTTGGTCTAGGGTTTGGTGATGTACGTTATAGTATTGTATGTATCTTTAGGGTTAATTTTGGAAGCTTAACTAATTGTTTTTAAAATCATTTTTTTACAAAAATGTTTTTAGTTTTGGGTATATTAAACACTTTTTTAGTTGATTTTAAGTTTAGTAAAGTGTGTATTTATATTTAGTTAGTTATTTAATTTAGAGTTTAGAAGACTTAAGTGTGTTAAAAGATATTACGCTAGAAGACTTACTTATAATTCTTCTGGGCGAATAGTAAATTCAAGGATTAGAAGACTTTCAGAGAAGTCATCTCAGAAGACATTCAGGGAAGTCTAAGAAGACTTCCCTGAAAGTCTTCTGAGACTTCCAGAAAGTCTTTTGTCTTCTCAAAAGACTTCCCTGAAAGTTTTCTGAATCGAAAATATTTAACCTTATTAAATTTTTTGTCTCCCTATATAAATTTTTTTTACACATTCTCTCTCTTTCTCTCAAATTGCTGCAAGAAAATGTAATGTTTCTCACTCTTAAACCTTTCTCTAATTTCTTTTAACTTGAAAACACCAAATTTTATATCAATTTCTTATTTTTATCTCTTGCTTTCTCACTGATTTATCTTGTTTTTGCAAATTTTTATTATATAGTTCTCATCTTCTACTCTTTTAAAAGTAGATATACAAATTTTTGGATATTTATTTTATGTACGTTCAACCTCATATGATTGTTATAAAAGTAGATCTATATATTACTTTCCAAAAAGAAATAGGTTCAACCTCATATGATTGTTTTATTTATTATTTTTGAACTTTTCTGCTTTGAGACCATTTGAATGCTTTTGAATTTGCAGTTTTTTTCAGATCTGGAAGACTTTTTGGATGTCTTCTGACGGAATCTTCTCTCATGTCTCCTCTTTCATAACATATTTGAGTGTTTTAGTAAGTTTTCATGTATGATTTTCATCATTTGGTAACTTCTTATTGCTTATAGCTCTTTCCTTTTTCCTAAACTAAAACTCTCTAACCTCTTTCTAATATTTTTGAACTTGAAAAATAACAAACTTTATATAAATTGCTCATTTTTATCTCATGTCTTCTCACTAATTTATCTTATTTTGCAGATTTTTTGGTTCTCGTCTTCCACTTCTTTAAAAGTATATCTATAAATGATGGGTATGTATTTTTGTGTGTTTTATAAAGATAAATATATCTCATATTCTACTCTTTATTCTTTGTTTTGAGGCTATTTAAATGCTTTTGGATGTGCATGTTTTTCATACCTGAGTCAGACTTTAGAAGACTTTTGAGAAGATTATGTTCTCAGACGGAAGACTTCCAAAAAGTCTTTCAGTGCATTATATGTTAGAAGACTCTGTGAGAAGAATTTCTGAAAGTCTTCCAGAAATTCTTCTAACATAATGTACAAGAAGATTTCTTGGCAGTCTACACACAAAGTCTTCTCTCTAGAGTCTAATCTTATCTTTGTAGAGGAATGATCTAAAGTTTCATGTGTAATAATTTTGTTTATGATTTATTTTGTGATTTATATGTGTAATCTTTTATTTGTGGATTTCTTTTATAAATTTGAAGTGGCGTTAATGAAATTTTGTTGGTAAATATGTTCATGTCTACAATATTATCTTGCCAAAAGTATTTAATATTATTGAAATTATTGGTATCAAATTCAAATTTACTAAAATTAGTCCAACACTTATAACACAACACAACAACACAAAAACTTAGTTAAATTTACTAAAATTAAAATAAAAAGAATTTCAAGAAAAATTAATCAAATTCACAAAAGACAACTTTCACTTGAAGTTTTCTGAAAAGTGTTCAGAAGAATTCTCAAAAAAAAAAAATCAAAAGTCTTCTATCATATAATATAATAGAAGACTTCTTGAAAGTTTTCTAACTCAAAGTCTTCTAAGTTATAATGTACTAGAAGACTTTCATGGAAGTCTTCTCTCATTAGCTAGAAACTTTAATAAACATGAATATTAGTAAGCTCATAATTATCACCAATTAAATTATAAGTTTAATTCAAGAGATCCAATATTAATTAATATACATGAATTAAGAAGAAAATATAAAAAGTTTCTTTAATTCTAGAGAAAATAAAATTTTATTAAACATTGACTTAGAAGACTTTCATGGAAGTCTTTCCTGACCGTCTTCATTTGTAAAACTTGGCTTACTTTTATTTTTGATTTTTTTCGAAAACATCAAAGAAGACTTCCAGGAAGTCTTCTAGAATAAATATGTTAGTTTTGCAATTGACCAAATTGTGTCACAAATTTGACTTTCTGTGGAAGACTTCCAGGAAGTCTTCCGACAGAGGACTTCGAAGAAAATCTTCCGACAGAGGACTTCGAAGAAAGTTTTCTAAAGTATCGATGGAAGTCTTCTCATTGTTGGTGTAAGTCTACTTAGGTTACTTTTGCAATTAAAAACTAAAACTTAAATATCTTATTTTAACTAGAAGACTTCCAAGAAGTCTTCCAACGGAAGACTTCCTAGAAGTCTTTTGTCACAATCAAATGTTTGACCAAAATCACAGAAAAGTAAAGTTGGAAGTCTTACAGAGAAGTCTTATACCAGAAGACTTCCTGGAAATTTTCTAGTTAAAACTAAATATTTAAGTTTTATTTCTCAATTACAAAAGTAACCTAAGAAGACTTTCATCGACAGTAAGAAGACTTCTACCGATAATTGAGAAGACTTCTTGGAAGTCTTCTATAGAGAGTCAAATTTCTAACATAGTTTGGCCAATTGCAAAATTAACCTATTTTTTAGAAGACTTACATGGAAGTCTTCTCATTTTTTTTTTGTTAACAAAGAAAAGTTGGAAGACGTCTAGAAAGTCTTTTCTAAAAGAACAGACATAAAGTCAATTACAAAACTAACGTATACATTGACCAGAAGACTTTCATAGAAATCTTTTCGGTGGAGAAGACTTCCAGTTTAGTCTTCTCCATGAACTAGATCTGAAAAAAAAATTAAAAATTTTTCTTAAATCCGGTGAGATTCATGTTTAACTTCTCCAAGTACATATCATTTCATAGTAAAAGTTACCTACTCGTTTTTGACCAAAAATCATGAACTTAAGTAGTATTAATAAGCTTATAAATTTTGAAATAAAAAAAATTGGGACTTTAAGAAAGAATAAGAGAGGAAATGAAAGAGAAATAGTTTGCGTGTGTAAATAATAAGAATATAAAGATATAAATATTGATTTTAGAAGCATTAAGAGCTTCAAAATGGTTGTTCATGGTGGTTGGTGTATTGATGGCAACGAAAATATTGTAAATGCTAGATGAAGATGAGGATGATAAAATAAAACAATTATTTTCAAAAAAAAGAAAAAAATAATAATAATATATTCGTTAATAATTTAAACTTTTGAGATGAAAAGGGAAAATAAAAATTCTAAAAACTCATGGATTGGTTTTGCAATTGACTTTTAGTTTTGAGTCACTTTTGTAAAAAAAAACATGAAAAAATTGGTTTAGTTATATCAATTTTTTATTATTAATAACTAATTAATAAAACTAACAAAAGAATCATAAATAAATTGATTTAAATATCTATTTATTAAATTTAAAAGACAATATTGTGTTAAATTTAATTAGTAATAATTAAAAAAAATAAAAATCACATAAAATATTTTTTATAAGATATAAATAAAATGGAAAATAATATATAAATATATTATTTGATATATCTTCTCATATAAATAATCGCTCAATGTAAATTCAGTATGATAAATATTGAAGAGTATAAAATATATAGCACCCTTTAAATTGTATACATAATTTTTTATGCATTATTATAAATTCTGATCCATTAAAAATATATGTTGCGAATGTATGGGTTATATTCTAATTAATATTAAAACATAAACTTAAATAATAACTATTAACTTGGGAAAATAATTAATTCTATGTTGATTAGGTAAACAAACATAAAACTATAAAAAATTGATTTAGATATATTAATATTATATTATTAATAACTAATTAATTAAAATGCCAAAATAATCATAAATCACTTAAATCGATTTAAATATCTATTTATTAAATTTAATACACAATATTGTTTTAAATTTATTTAGTAATAACTAAAAATAAAAATCACATAAAATATTTTATATAATATATAAATCAAATGAAAATTAATATATAAAATATTAGTTTATGTATCTTTTCATATAAATAATAGGTCAATGTAAATTTAATATGATAAATATTGAAGAGTATAAATATATAGCACCAATTAAATAGTATACAAAATAATTTTTTGTTCATTATCATAAATTTTGATCCATTAAAAATATATTTGTGCGGATACATGAGTTATATTATAAAAATATGAATGATACAAATGACAGTTTCCAATAAAAATAAAATTACTTACTATAAAATTATTGTGTTTAGAAATTTTATATTAAATAATTATGTAATATGAATAAATCTTAAAATAATAGGTCAATGTAAATTTATATTATAAAAATATGAATGATACAAATGACAGTTTCCAACAACCACCCGCGTCCACCCGCATTTGTGCGCGGATCAAATTCTAGTACTACTTACACAAACACCATCTACCATTACATCCATACATATAAAAAGTGGCAGATCCAAAAATCAAACTAATCCATCCAAACAAATATTACATTGAATTATTTATAAATATTCTAAGTTCCAACCAATATATTTCAAAATGTATTTATACTATCACAAGATGTGGTAAATTAGTGATTTGATTGCATAATTGAGTTTTATTATGATGTTAGTTTAAAAAGCCGATAAAAAATATTTTATGTCATGTTTCTGCTAGTGCATGTTGATTTCATGGATGAGAAATATGTATTTTTGTCAATTTTGTTTGAAATCCTAATGGACATAACATTTTACAAATATTTTTAAACTCAAATAGAATTTTAATTAAACCTAAACATAACTCGAAAACAAGTGGTGAGGATAAAAGTATGTGTGACATGTGTTGCCTTTATGTCTTTATTACTTGACAAATCAAAATGAGACAAGTGATGCCAGAAAACTCGTCAGAGAATTCCATCAATCCTCATCTCCGGTTTGCTTAAATTGCTTGCTTGCTCTTCATCCTCCATCACCACTAATCAACAAGGAACTCTTCTTCAACTGCTAGGGTTTGGTTCAAGGAAAAGTTTTGGTAGAAAACAATTACAAAACCATGTTGGAATGCTTATCCTTGGGACTATTCCAACTCTTTTGAATTTTTTTGAATCACCAAAGCATGTTTCAACTCTCTAACTTTGAACATCATTGATACTTCATCTAAAAAAGAATGACGATTGATTCCAAATCAAGATCAAAAGTCAAGCTTTTCTAACAAAAAGAAGAATCTTTCCAATCTAGTAGGAAAACGATTCAAAATCAAAAAAATAATAGCTATAACTTATTCAATCAGTCCCAAGAGACTAAATATGAAATTCAAGTATTGCCTAGAAATTGACTGAAACTACACTGCAAAATCACTAAAGCAAAGTCAAAATTAATATGAAATTGAAATATCTATAACAAAAAAAAAAATCACTAAAGCAGAACCAAAGTCTAGAGGATTCTTATGCTTAGAGAAAATTAGCCAAAAATGCTACCGTTTTAAGGCCAATTATACTGCATATAATGGGCCTAAGGCCCATGAATATATTCTGTGGCACCGCTCACGCCGCCAATAATGTAGAACCGAACAAAACTTCTCTCGGCTTAACCTTTTGCCTCTCTCTCTCATCTTCTGAGCGGAGCCATCGCCGAGCAGTAAGTTCTCCGTTTCCATCCTCGAATCTCCGTTTATTATCTCATCCGATTTCCTGACAATCGGTTCCGATCTTTGTTTAGAAACCAAAGTTTTCATCTTTACGTATTCAATCTCTTCAAATGGGTTGTACTGTGAGGGAGAAGCATGTTCGAGCGAACCGTAAGATCCGAGCCGCTTTCAAATCCGACCTCGATCCGTCTTGTCTACACGACAGAATCGCTCTCCCGAAATCCATCGTAGAGTCAAACCTCAAAAACCTAATATACCATCCGGGTCTCAGTGGTTCGAACCCAGAACCTTGTTGTTGCTGCAACCATTCGAGCCCTAATCACGAGGAGGATAGCGCGTCGGGTTCGTGTACAGAGGAGAATCTTGAAGTGATATTGCTCAAACATTTGGAGGCTTTATACAGCTTCTCTGTTTCCAAGCTTGTTGAGTTGGGCTACGAGGAAGGTGTGGCGATGAGAGCGGTTTTGAGTAATGGGCACTGTTATGGTGATTCTGATGTTTTGTCCAACATTGTGAATAACTTTTTATCGTATTTGAATGGTAGTGAGGATCAGTCTGAGACTGGTTTTACGGATTTGAGAGATTTGGAGGAGTACTCGCTTGCTGGTATGATTTACTTGTTGCAACAAGTTAAGCCTAGTTTGAGTAAAGGTGATGCCATGTGGCGTTTGTTGATGAGTGAGCTTCATGTTGGTAGGGCGAGTTCTATGGATTTTCCTACTTCAGGGAATAAGGCTGCTACTTCTGCTAAGGAAGTAGATGGAGTTGGTAGTAGTATAGATCTTGCATTGTGCAGATTCCATGGAGGTTGGGGTTTTGGGAATGGTGGAGGAGGACCTGAGTTTTCTGCCAACAATTCTGAGTTGAAATTGCAGAGAGAGATTGAGTGTCCAAAAAGGTTTAATCTTTCGCCATCCATGAAGTCTTTGCTGAAGCGGAATGTTGCAGCTTTTGCTGCTGGCTTTCGTGCTAGTATGAAGCAGAAGCAGATTGTGTCTGAAACTAGTGGTGATAGCGTCTCTTGTACCGATCTTGCGAGTGTGGAGACTTGTGAGCAGCCACGTCTCTCAGGTGGTAGAGAAGAGAGTGTTAGTTCGGTGCTGGAGAAGTTTCGCGATCTGAACCTTGATGATACTCTGGAATCAGTGGGTGGGGATGATAAGGATGGTGTGATAGTCACACTGCTTCATCAGGTCAAGGATCTTGAGAAGAAGTTAAAGGAAAGGAAAGATTGGGCTCAGAAGAAGGCAATGCAAGTTGCCCAAAAGGTCAGCGATGAACTGGCCGAGCTTAAAACATTGAATAGCGAAAGAGAAGCTATCCAACTGTTGTCAAAGGGGAAACTAGCTGTTGATGAACTAACCGTGAAAAGATTATCCGAGATGGAAAATGGTCTTAGAAAAGCTACTTGTCAGTATGACACGGCAAATGCGATTGTAAGAACACTTGAGAATCAAAATGCAGAAATCCGAGCAGAGAGGGAAGGTCTCAAATTAAGTGCATCAGAATCGCTTAAAGCGTGCATGGAAGAATCAAAGAAGGAGAAGAAATGCTTGAAGAAGCTTCTGGCGTGGGAGAAGCAGAAGTTGAAGCTGCAGGATGAGATTATAGCTGAGAAGGAAAAGACTAAGGCCCTTTATAAGGCTTTAGCTCAGATCACACAGGATGAAAAGGAAAATGAGGTACGTTAGTTCATGTATTCTCTCTAAAATTATACCCTAAAAGTTCTCTAGATCCTCACAACTTTTTGACTCTAGAATTGTTGGAAGCATCGTTCCCTTAGGACTCTAAGTATTTACCAATGTCTTATTTGAGGCCTTTATCTAGTTGCTAAACTGGTCCTGTCTTATGTGCTAGTTCATTACTTATGTCAGTCAAATGTCATTTAAGAGGTACAGTCTGCAATGCATATGCCAATTCTTTTGCTAGGATATGTGATATGAATAGCAGTGTTTCAAAAAAAAAAAAAAAAAATGTGATATGAATAGCATCAACTTGGGAGAATCAGTTTTGGAGTTTCAGAACCTGGCCAAAGGGTTTGTTATGCCTTTCTTCTCGTTCCGGCCTTTTAATCTTTTTACGGGTACATTATCTATGTTGCTGGCCTGCACGTTTGTGTTCAACAACTTGCTCGAGATTTGCTTTTGATCCATGGTGGATAACTTAGATTTCAAAGACTTAATTTACTTTACGTCAATCAAACATGTTAGTGTAGTCTATTGAACTCTCTTTGTATTTAGATTAATATGTTATTTGCAGGCGAAAAGGGGGCAGGAACAGAAAGCAAAGGAGCAAGCTCTGGCTCAAGTGGAGGAAGAACAACGCTCAAAAGAAGCAGCTGAGGCACACAACAAGAGAAAGCTGGAGACTCTCAGGCTAAAAATCGAACTAGACTTCCAACGACACAAAGACGATCACCAAAGACTTGAGCAAGAGCTCTCTCGGCTCAAAGCAGCCTCTTCATATACTGACTCAAGCCACTTACCCAACAACGTTTGGAAGCCCGAGAAATCCCAAGGAGAGAACATCGCTAAGCTGCTTGAAGAACTGGATAAGCTTGAAGGGTCTTATGAGAGTGAAGCAAACAATGATCGAGAATGCATAATCTGTATGAAAGATGAAGTCTCTGTGGTGTTTCTTCCGTGTGCGCATCAAGTTGTGTGTGGTAGTTGCAGCGATAGTTTCTTCTCGAGCAACAACAATGGTGGAAACAAAGTCACTTGTCCTTGCTGCAGGGCTTTGGTTCAGCAGCGAATCCGAATCTTCGGAGCAACCTCGTGAAAAAAAACGAGATAACTTCTCTTTGGGTTTTAAAGAGATCATCACTACTTGAGGTTTTACTTTGTAAGTACACAAAATAAATGCTTAGCTTCTTGCTCAAAGCTTTTAGACTTAAGTTTTATCTTTGTTGTACACAACTGCATTCGTGATGGAAACTTCTTTACGCTAATCTTCTGAAAGTTTATCTTTATTTATGCTATTAGTAGATATACAAACATTGTTGCAGTTCCACTTAAATTATTGTGATAAAGATACATAGAATCTCTGGGTAGATTGATTACGAAAAGTATATATATTTTAGTATGTAATTACCGCCAACAAATAATGAGGTTCAACGAATCTAAGGAATCAATCGGCGCTTTTGATTAATCAACTTAGCGATCAAAAATCGGCGTATTTAGTTGATAAATTAAGTTAATTAAACGCATAGTTTATTTACAACCTATATCTTAATCTCCTATATATTAAAAAAAAAAACATTTGGCTTTAATGTGTACACATCATATTTGACACGTGACAGCCTCAAATCACTTTAAAACTAAGTACGTTGATGTATCTTGTTAATGGAGCTCCTCACAAAACTCGGTATATTAATGATAAAATGTTTCCTAATTTGCTTCTACTAACAATTGACATTGTTAATAAGAGAAGTTGATATTTGAAAAACACAAAAAAAGATTTTTGAATTGTATCTCTTAGAAACCAAACTATTATACAACTAAGTTCCAACACTAGAGATCTACAATATAGAAGATGTAAATATCAAACTTTTGCTGGGAAGTTGAAAGTTGCTGAAAAGTCGCTAGATGTTTAATACGCAGAGAAAAAGGGATAGCTACCATGAAACACCTACTACCATATAACACATGCCCATCATGGCGGTTATGGTCTCTATGGAAGCTCAAAGTAAAGCCGTTTGTACATGTGTAGTCTTTGTATCATCAGTGATGTCCCATTCAAATGTTCTTCAGATTTCGTGCTCAAGACAACTCATGACACAACATATTTATATGTTGTCTTCGTTTTGGCAGGAATAAATATTTCACATTATAGTTTAAAGTTTTGTATGTGTCTGTATGAAAGAGATACAAGCGATATATTGAAGGAGTCATGGATCAAATAAGTGAAGTTGGTTTGTATATTCTTTTACTGCACATCCTCTCTGGATTCAATTATGTGTGAGATGTTTACGGCAGCTTCTTTTCTTCTCATCAAAAGAAACGCTTGCATGCAACCTGTAAATAAGAAAGATATCGGTTCCCCACTGTATGATATTACAGCATTTTACAATAAATGAGTTCATGAAAATAACCACTACTGAGAATCATGCACATTTTTATATTATTTGCGTGACTTGCATTCTCTGTTTTTTACGAGAAATATCATATGGAGTCAACAACGGGTGAAAGTTCATATATATTGTAACAGCTACGACCTAGGAAGAAGACATTGTCTGTGTTGTTGCTTAGGATCTTTAACGCACGATTTGGTTGATGTTATACATTTTGTATATCGTTATGTCACTGTTTATTCATGCATGTATTGTTGAAGATAAACATGAAAGTTAACTTGAATAACAAGTTATGATTATCCTACTTTGAGTAGAATTAGGATAAAGGTTTTACTAATAGATTTAGGAGTTCTATATCTATATAAACATATGCAAGAGTGTTGCGTATGATAATAGTGAAAATACATTGTGATTAAGAGTCTTAAGGTTTTGAGCTAGTGATTAATAAAGAGAGTTCTTTATATTGAGTTCATATACAAACAATAATTGGTATCAGAGCCATTAAAGAAGAAGAAGAAGCAACCATGGGCGACATAACAAAAGTAACAGCAAAACCAAAGGAAGGAGGACCATCCACAATAAATTGTCCGATGCTGAACACTACCAATTACACCGTATGGGCAATACGTATGAAACTTTTGCTTAAAGTTCATAAAGTTTGGGAGATAGTGGACAATGAATCTAATGAAGCCGAGAAGAATGACATGGCAACAGCCTTACTATTTCAATCAATCCCGGAAACGTTGATCCTGCAAGTCGGAGAACTCGAAACTGCAAAAAAGGTTTGGGACGCGATCAAGGCACGCCATGTAGGTGCAGACAGAGTTCGGGAAGCCAGACTTCAAACTCTTATGGCAGAGTTTGAACGTCTCAGGATGAAAGACAGCGACAGCATAGATGATTTTGTAGGAAGGTTATCCGAAATCAGTTCTAAGTCAGCCGCATTAGGAGAAGCCATGGAAGAAGCTAAGTTAGTGAAGAAGTTTCTTTCAAGCTTACCAAGGAAAAAATATATTCATATAGTTGCTTCTCTAGAGCAAATTCTTGACCTGAAAACAACTTCCTTTGAGGATATTATTGGGCGATTAAAAACGTATGAAGAACGTATATGCGAGGAGGAAGAAGATCGCCAAGATAACCAAAGCAAACTGATGTATGCCAATATGGAAACACAGTCTAGTAGAGATTATCACAGCGAATATAGAGGAAGAGGACGGGGCAGGTCCTACTGGGAAAATCGAGATGCATCAAAGGCTTACTGGGATAGCCGAGATGCCACTAAGATAACTTGTTTCAGGTGTGATAAGTTGGGGCACTTCGCTGCTACATGTCCTGACAGATTATTAAAACTCCAAGAGACCCAAGAGAATAAAGAAGAGGACACGGAGGAAGCGGATACTTTGATGATGCATGAGATAGTATATCTTAATGAGAGAAACGTGCACCCTAAGGAATTTGAGTCAAGCACAGATGGAGATAATATATGGTACTTAGACAATGGTGCAAGTAACCATATGACAGGGAATAGGAGCTACTTCAAGTTTATTGACAAAACAATAACAGGAAAGGTTAGGTTCGGTGATGATTCAAGAATTGATATCAAAGGGAAGGGATCAATCGTTTTCACTTGCCAAAACGGCGAGAAAAAATTCCTATCAGATGTCTACTTCATACCGAATCTAAGAAGCAACATCATCAGCCTCGGGCAAGCCACTGAGGCAGGCTGTGATGTGAGGATGAGAGGTGACAAACTGACCCTGCACGACATGAATGGTAATCTCATTGTGCAGGCAAAAAGATCACGCAACAGACTATACAAAGTCGCTATGCAGACAAACGAGCAGAAGTGCCTGCAACTTGATACTGGAAACTCAAGTGCAAGATGGCACGCGAGATTAGGACACATAGGCACCGATTCAATGAAGCTAATGATACAAAAAGAATTGGTTCTAGGGATACCAAAGATCAACGTCGAGAAAGAATTATGTGAATCGTGCTTGATGGGGAAACAAGCGAGACAAGTGTTTCCCCAGTCGACAACGTTTAGAGCTTCAGAAGTACTAGAGTTAGTACATGGAGACCTATGTGGCCCCATTACACCATCTACAGCCGCAAGGAATAGGTATATATTTGTACTTATAGACGATCACTCGCGTTATATGTGGTCGATACTCTTAAAAGAAAAAGGAGAAGCATTCGAGAAGTTCAATAACTTCAAGACAGTGGTAGAGAATGAAACAAAACAGAGACTAAAGATGCTTCGAACAGATAGAGGAGGAGAATTCACTTCTTCAGAATTCAATATGTTCTGCGAGCAGACAGGAATACAAAGACAATTGACAGCCCCGTACACTCCACAACAGAACGGAGTGGTTGAACGGCGAAACAGAACACTAATGGAGATGACACGGAGCATCTTAAAACACATGAGTATACCAAACTATATGTGGGGAGAGGCCATACGTCATGCTACATATTTGATAAACCGAGTGGCGACAAGAAGCTTGAAACTGCAGACTCCATACGAAGTACTTAAAGGAAGAAAACCAAGCATTAAACACTTGAGAGTATTTGGATGCGTTGGATATACGAAAACAGATGCACCACACCTCAGGAAACTTGACAACAGATCAAGAGCACTTATTCATCTTGGTACCGAACCTGGTTCTAAGGCATACAGACTGTTTGATCCAACAAGCAAGAGGATTGTCGTGAGTAGGGATGTTGTATTTGATGAAAATAAAGCGTGGAATTGGGTCATGTCTACTGATGAAAGCGGGGAACCAGGAACGTTCAGACTTCCGTATAGTACACTCGAGCATTCAAGAGAAAACACCGAGATAGAAACAGAGGAAGATGATAACGGAAGCATCACAGAAGAAGAAAACGCAGGCATACCTGTAACGGCGAATACAGGAGACGACGTTCAAACTGAACCAGTCCATGAGCTGCGAAGATCAGCTAGAACAACTAAGATGCCAAGCTACTTGAGTGACTATGTTCTTCTAGCAGAAACCGAAGGTGAGAGATTGCTCATGATGATAAACGATGAGCCATGGGAGTTTGAAGATGCCATACAAGAGAAAGTATGGAGAGACGCATGTAAAGACGAGATTGCATCTATCGTTAAGAATAAAACATGGGATCTAGTTGAGTTACCTAAAGGCGCCAAGGCAATAGGACTTAAATGGATCTTCAAGATCAAAAGGAATTCAGATGGGAGCATAAATAAGTACAAATCGAGGCTCGTTGCAAAGGGATATATACAGAGACAAGGCATTGACTTCGAAGAAGTTTTCGCCCCAGTAGCACGCATCGAGACCGTCAGATTCATACTCGCGTTAGCTGCTTCTAGTGGCTGGGAAGTGCATCACTTGGACGTCAAAACAGCGTTCCTTCATGGGGACTTGAAGGAGGATGTATACGTTGCACAGCCTGAAGGCTTTGTAGTGAGTGGAAGCGAACATAAGGTTTATAAACTAAAGAAAGCTCTTTATGGCTTGAGACAAGCTCCGAGAGCCTGGAACGAGAAGTTGAACAGGGAGCTCGAAAAACTGAGATTCTCTAAGTGCTCAAAGGAACCTTCCTTATACCGAAGAAGAATAAAAGAGACACTGCTGTTGGTAGCTGTATACGTTGACGATTTACTAATCACAGGGTCAAGCACAACCATGATTAATGAATTCAAGGCAGAGATGTCTACCATATTCGAGATGAGCGACTTGGGACTACTGAATTATTATCTTGGAATCGAAGTACAGCAACACAAAGAGGGAATAACCCTACGGCAAGATAGATATGCGAACAAAATACTTCAAGAGACTGGGATGTACGATTGTAATGCAGTCCACACACCAATGGAAGCGGGTCTAGTTCTCGCAAAAGCACAAGAAGAGCAAAGTATTGATGAAAAGGAGTTCAGACGGAATATAGGATGTCTTCGCTACCTATTACACACGCGTCCTGATCTAGCATACAGTGTGGGGTTACTGAGCCGTTATATGCACAGTCCCAAGGTCTCGCATGGTGCTGCATTGAAGGTGATACTGAGATACTTGAAGGGAACTACGAGTCATGGTCTGACATTCTCACGTGGAGATAAGATGGAGTTAAAAGGATACAGCGATAGCAGTCATAACATAGACGAAGACGACGGAAGAAGCACAACAGGACACATATTTTACTTGAATGAATGTCCCATTACATGGTGTTCTCAAAAACAAGAGACTGTGGCTTTATCATCTTGCGAGGCAGAGTTCATGGCTGCTACAGAAGCTGCTAAACAAGCAATATGGCTCCAAGAGCTTCTTGAGGAAATCATAGAGAAACCGTGCAAAAGAGTGATCGTGTACATCGACAACAAGTCGGCCATTGCACTAACGAAGAATCCTGTGTTCCATGGACGAAGCAAGCATATTCATAAGCGATATCACTTTATTCGAGAGTGTGTTGAGAACGAATACATTGAGGTTCAACATGTTCCTGGCACCGAGCAGAAAGCTGACATTTTAACAAAGGCTCTTGGGAGAATCAAGTTCAAGGAAATGAGAGAACTTGTCGGAGTTCATGAGATAGTTAACTTCAAGTTTAAAGGGGAGAATGTTGAAGATAAACATGAAAGTTAACTTGAATAACAAGTTATGATTATCCTACTTTGAGTAGAATTAGGATAAAGGTTTTACTAATAGATTTAGGAGTTCTATATCTATATAAACATATGCAAGAGTGTTGCGTATGATAATAGTGAAAATACATTGTGATTAAGAGTCTTAAGGTTTTGAGCTAGTGATTAATAAAGAGAGTTCTTTATATTGAGTTCATATACAAACAATATGTATTTTAGATTATTCGCGGGACTTGCATGATCTGTTTCTTACGAGCAACATCAGATGGAGTCAACCGCTTCACTAAAACGGATGAAAGCTCAGTTATTTATTGTAACAGCTATGGCCTAGGACGAAGTTATTGTTTATTCATGCAAATTTTTTAAGTTGAAAAGAAACAATGCTCGTAGTCGAAAATGTAATTGTTATGTTTGAGTTGATTAGGCCGAGATCGTGTGGATTTTTGACAAATTTTCGATGTAGGTTTTGACAATATTTTCGAAGGTGAGTAATTGTCAAGGTAGATTTATGCTATTAGTTGATAAATATTTTACATTATTTTATTATGGAAATATTTTTAATGCTGAGTGATTGACAAGTTAAAATATATGCCAATTAATGTCATATTTTTGAGATATTATTTAATTCGATGGTGATATATTGAACCTATATAAGACACTCGACTCTCATTCATTTTATTCATTCCATATAGCCAAAATCTTATAAATTAAACTCATATTCTTATAATGGCTGTCATAACTTATGTTGCTGATTTGAAACCATTCAAATCAATGTGGAAGATTAGGGTGAAGATCATATGTCTGTGGAAGCAGTATTCTACTGTTGGTGGCCTAACGATTGAGATTTTTCTAATGGACTCTAACGTAGGCATCCTTTACTCTTTATGTTACTAATTTATATAAGGGATTCATATGCTTTTGATTTCATATTATAATTTTCGACAACTTTTTTATTTTATTTTGTAGGGTGTTAAGATTAACGCATCTGTCGAAAAGGATATGGTGAATCACTTTATTCATTTCTTTCACAAGGGAGTTCCAAGATTATCATCAACTTTTCACTCAAAAGAATATGGTAAATTTGGTTTCTATAGTACCCTATTTATTAATAAATATTTATTTATAAAATTCTATTTCTATTAAGACCATATTTTGTATTATATAGGATAAGATATGCATCGTTTTTATAATGGAATTTGAGTTTTCTTATCTTTACATAGATTTGTCTATATCAGTGACCTCTGTAGTTACTATATAATAACTACACAAAACCAATTGATGGGATCATATTCAAGAAAACTATGTATATAACTTTAAAATTTGAGAATCTAAAATGAATGTTTCAAACATGTATAATACAGAAATTTTAAGTTTCAAACATGTATAATATAGTTATATATGTATATTTATCTATATAATTTTAAGATTTGATAATCTAAAATGAGTGACCTATGTAGTTACTATATAATAACTACACAAAACCAATTAATGGGATTGTATTTAGGAAAACTATTTTTGGACACGACTGAAGGGTAAGCACAAAGCAATATGAAGAAATTGTAGTTGTTTTTACTCTGCACTTCGTTTGTAATTTAACGAAATCTAGAATACTAACTTTAGCCCATTGTTATTTATGCTATTCAAATGGTTAGGTCTCCAAAGACCTTCATTTTCATATTCTTTGGGTCTAACTGATGACCACCATAGGAACATTAGGAATGAGTAATAAAAAAACGCAGAAGAATAAAACTATATGAATGAAGAAAAAAATTATTCTTTATCAATTTTGGTGAGGAACAAATTTGTTATATATTCCTTTAGAATAAAAGGAATGATAAAGAATGGAAAGGAAAAAAATATTCTTTATAAATGATAAAACAAATTAGGAATAGTAAGAAATATAATATTCTCTTTGATTCCTTGGTCACTAGTTACATCATTTGTTTCGCAGTTTAGAGTAGCGGTATTCTAGATGGCTTCTTGACATATGAAATCAAACAAACAGATTCACACTAATAAACTAAAATGATGGATCAAACCCTAGAAAGTAAAATGGGAAACTAACCTCTATCCCGGAAAGCTCAGATGTGTAAAGGAGAACGAAATTAGCATGATCTTTGTTGGAATCGAAGATGTAGTTGATGGACAAGGTTTCATGAAGGAAGAAGGAGTTCCGCGGCAGGTCCACGTTCGGCGCGAATTTCTTCCATGACTCCACGAAAGTCGAATCGATCGTGGAAGGAAGCTCCGTTGAAAAGGCACGAGCCGTCACTGATTTGGAGGATGTGGAGGTGATGGATCGGGTTAGGAGGTGAGAAGCTTCTCTCAACATGGCGGCGATTTGGAGTCTCATGAATATTTGCAGATGAGACGAGAAAGAGAATCAATCCTTAGAATCTTAAAAGAAAAGCTGTAGATCCTTGAGTGTTCTCGGAGTCTGAAGTTCACACTCTTCTGTCTGATATATGTTTTGTTTGGATCATCATATGATTGATTGCTCTTCCTTCTTCCACAAAATGAGCCGGTATGAGGAGGGGAGAAGGTAAAGTTACTTTTTTTTCTTAATCGCTATGGCTACTGTTTTTTTTTTGTAAAGGGTCAGATATCAAACAAAAAACTTACACATCCCATTTTAAATTTATGTATGTTGGGTTTAAACCTACAACTCATTTGTGTATAAATTATTTTGTGTATTTTCTTAATATCCATTAAGAAATAAAATTGTTTAAGTTTATAAATAATATTAGATTTAGAGAAGTAAAAATTAATATAATCAAAATTACTAATAAAATAAATGATATAAAAGTTACTATTAATAAAATTTATATTACTAAACTCAATAAAAACTAATTTTATGAGTATAAATATACAACTTTTTATATTATATCTAACATATATGAAAATTCAAACAACACAAAATATTAGATTATCTTATATAAATTACATAATCTTAAAAAGTCACCAACATTGTTTTGTACAAACAACACAAATAATATTGGATGTCCTTTTTTCAACTATTATTTAGATTTGATTTGATTTTGTGCATTCAGAAATTATAAAATGAAACCATTGATTTGACATCAATATTGTCTTAAATTCATATCACATGAAACCAAAAAAATAATAATAGTTTTGGATTTATCACCAAAAAACAAAAAAAAAACTCAATGATTTTAACTGAACCAAACAAATAAATATGGATTTAGAGTAGTAATTATATTTTAGGAGATTTAAAACCAAAAAAACAACAACGTAAAACCAAATCGATATCCAGATTAAACACACATAATGTCTTCTTATCTTAAAATATAACAAAAATAGTAATCTCATCCCGCGCAAGGCACGGATTATTACCTAGTTTATTAGCATACCAAATGATGGCCCGCACTTTGTGCAAACTAAAATATATCCAACTAATTAAATTTTAGCATAATTTTTTAATTTTGTTCTAAATTATTTAATAAGTTTCAAATATTAATTTAATCAGAAGATATAATTTTTTTTTTTTACAACACAACATAGATAATAGTTTGGTACTTGCAAAATCTTTAATTTATTTTATCACCAAACCACACATGTAAAAACTATCATCATAATAATAATCTAATAAAAAATTATTAGTTCTTTAAAATAACATAAAAGATAAAACTACAAAACTAAATCATAATTACCAATTATCAATGAAGCCTATGAAATCAAATCCATCTTCATCAAAATTTTAAGCCTTTTATATGAATATTCTCTTCATCTAAGTTCATAGTGACATATATTAACAAAATCTACAATAATTAAAAGCATACTTTTAATCAACTAAAATTTTATAAACTAAAATTAATAAATTATATATGTCTAATAAAGTTGGATTTTTAATTATAACGTCAAGATATTATATTCTTTAGACTCATTTTTAGTTGGTAAGATGATTCAGTGACATAAAAGAGAAAAAAGCTTCGCTTCAAAAATAATTAATATAAACATTAACCGATTCATAATAACACATATTACCAAAATTTACATTAAGTAAAAATATACTTTTATAAACTAAAATTAATAAATTATACATGTCTAGTAAAAGCTGGATTTTTTTGAATTGTTTTTTTAATTGCTAAGATGATTCAGTGACATAAAAGAGAAGAAAGCCTCCTTTCAAAATAATAAATAAATAACATTAAATGACTCATAGTGACACCTATTAATAAAATTTACAATAATTAAAAATATTCTTCTATTTAACTAAAATTAATAAATTATATGTCTCGTAAAAGCTGATTTTTTTAATTATAACATAAAGAAATTGTATTCTTTAGACTCATTTTTGATTGGTAAGATGATTCGGTGACATATAAGAGAAGAAAGATTTCTTTCAAAAATAATAAATAAAATTATTGTTAAAATATAATAATATTTGTTATTAATAATTTTTCCTGAATATAATGAAATTTTTTTATTAAGTAATCACTATTTTTTTTAAAAAAACTGTTGTTGTTTTACGACCAGGTTTTCGTGGGCATCTAGCTGCGGTGTCACGCCATCTGGATTGATCACATGGTTCAATCCGCTTGGGAATTGTTTAGGTTCGAGTTGCTTCCGTTTGTTTCAGCTACCATAGTTTGTGTTTCACTTCAGATATCCAGAGAGATATTTTTGCTAAATTTCCGCATCCTACTATCCCAAATGTTGAATCTTAAAATTTACTCAGAAATAGGGTTTGCATTTTCGGTGATTTATATAAAGAGTTATCTAAAGAGGAAAGCATGAGCTATCATCAACTATGGAAAATGTATGTTTTGTTAATAATATTGCCAAAAACAGTCGATGATTATAGAGGGTGTCTAATAACAAAAAAGTATGAATGTATTGAGACTATAGTTTAGCTATGCGGAAGATTGGATTCCCCTTTTAGATTTTCTTCCTTCTTTTATAGGTATTCAGAAGTGAATTATTATGATGATGTGATCTACGGCGTGGATTAGGTGTCTTTATGATGGTCTTTAATATCTTTGATTTTTTTATGTGTTGTTTTGACTTGCCGAATTTAGTGTGTGAGACTCTCTCTCATTTCGCATAGGCTTTAATCTTTTTGGGCCTATCGTTCATTCTTGAATTTGATAATATTTCATTTGGGCATTATTACATTTGGACTGAGATTTCAGATTGGGTTTAGAAGAAGGTGAAGTCTAGCTCCATGTAAGAGAATTTTTTTTTCAGATTGCGTTTATAAATATGTTAAATATATATATATATATATATATATATATATAAATATAATGTTTAAAAAATTATAGTGAATAATTTTGGTTTAAAGTTTGTATAAAATAAAATGATATTGTTAGTGAACTTAAATAAAATAGAATATATATATATATATATATTTTTATCTATAATACTTTAATGGGAAATTGCCTAAACTACAACAATCTTAATATCATTTTTCATGTTTATCTTAATCATATTTACTCTCAATTTTAAAGAGGTAAATAGACACTTATAAACCGTAGGTTAACTAATCTAGACTTAGGTTCAGAGTTGAAGGGTGGTATTTTGAAAAGTGGAGTTTATGATTTTAATATATATATATATATATATATATATATATATATATATATATATATATATATATATATATATATATATATATATATATATATATTTAAATAAACACTTAATTTTCAAAAAAAAAAAAAAAATAGTTTTAAGGAGAATTTTTAATTTCAAAAAGAAAATTGAAAAAATTGAAAAATATATATATTAAATTTTTTATAAAAAGTGCAAATTTGAAAATATATAATTCGAAAACTATATAATTTTTTTTTCTTATTATTTATTTAAATAACTATTTATATTTATATATCTATAAAGCAAGGGTTATAAGTGTCATTTGCCTTTTTAATGAAGACAATATTTGTGAAAATTTATCTTTAACGAAGGTAAACATGCATAACGGTACAAATAATGTGGTAAACTTAAAATTTTCCCTATTTAAGTTTTAAATTAAAAATTGAAATTATTTTTTTTTTAAATTTAAAATTTATATAAAAAAGGTATACTTATTTTTCCACTAGTAACTATCTGTAATCGCAAACACCAACAAAAACTAGCTTTTAATTTTATAAGATTTAGAACAGTCTGAAACCATTTATAACATTTTTGTGATTGTTCTAAAATACTAACAACTAGTACTAACTAAAAAAGTTGCATTTGCCGTTGGTACTGGGAAAACTACTTAACCCCTGAACCTTAAAAAAAATAGTAAATTATGATCACCAGAAGAAATATATATAGACATATTGTGACCACTGCCTAAACATACCAGCAAGATCGTCGGTCATTTGATTGTTCATTACCCGTTGAGAAGGCAGTAGAAGAGGTAGCATTCGCAGACCAAAGCAAAGACGGCTGAGGATTCTTCATAGCATTGCACCAAGGAGGTCCAACAGAACTCGACTGAAAAGAAAGGAAAAGATTCAGCGAAAAGAATATGAACTCTAAAAGACTAACGCCAATTTTTTTTTTGACAAATCTCCTTTGATAAATGCAAAATGTTTTAAATATATGTTTTTGAAAAATGTAATCTAAAGAGTATGAATAAATAAAATATCAGTGAGGGTGATGATTTTTTTTAAACTTGAAATTTTAGTAAATATTTTATAATAAAATACATCATAGATTATAAAAGTTTGCAGAAAATAACAATATCTTCGCTAGCAATAGCATAAAAGAGAAAGAATATAGTTAACAATGAGATAGGGTAATATGAGTTTGGTCTTTAATGATTCTAAGTTTCATCAAATCTAGTATTACCGGAAATTGAATTCTAGATAATTTTACACATAAATCAAAATTTTAAAAATCTTATTTTTGCATATTTCTTCTAAATTCTTACATTTTTAATTTTGTAAAACTTTTAAAATATGAAAAACTCTTTAGAAATCTATAGAAATTTAGCAAATGTCTTAACTTTTAGAATCAACCAATTTTACAAAAAATCTACTCCCACTAATCCCTTCTTCACTTCATTAATTAAGAGTGAATCATATATTAGAATATATTCAGCTGGCCAAATCACTAGTTCCTTAAAATGAAAATCTCTTTTTTTACCCAATCTTTAACAACTAAAGTTGGCCAGCTACCAATATACATCAATCCTCTGTCAAAATCTCCCTCAAATCATCCATTATATCTCCATAATCAGTTAAATAATATTTTAACTAAAAACAATAAGCCAAGATTCCAATCCAAACATGCTGCTTGTGTCTGAATGAATATCTCTGCACAATATCCGCCGAAAATATTTTATAATAGAAATAATAATATATCCGAGAGTTTCAGTTAGAATATTACCGAATTCACAATTTGTTTAGTAATTAATAACAACACAATAAATAAAAATTAGCAAAATGATTTATTTTTCTATTTTATTTTGAATTTGCAGAATCACAGAATGGCTAAACAGAAATTTATCATTCCACAATTTGCAGAACATTGTGAATGACAAAACTTTGCTGAATCACGTAACTATTACACAATTAATAAAGAAGAATCATATTCGCTGAAATTAAAGAAAACCAGGAAATTAGTATCTTCCACTTTATAATACAAAGATCTTGAGAAAGGTGAAAATGATCAAACTAATAAACTGATGTAAACTCAAATAAACAAAAACAATAAGAAATTAACAGAAAATCTCAACCTCTGTACAATGGAGACCTTTGTTGAAATATCATCTTCGATTGCCGGAAAACCTTACTCGGGCTCGGAAAACTCCATCCTTTCCCTTTTCCCGTCGCCGGAGGGAATTTCATATCTCCGACGACCGCAACGGATCTCGACTTCCTCATGATCGCCGGCTTCGTATCTCCTCCTCTGTTTCCCATTAAAATCCTCCAAAACGACAACGTTTTCCTACTCCGCGCACGACCCGGTTCAAAACCCGACGCGGAATCGACAACCGTATCCGGTTTAATCGGAACCGCCATCGATTTCGATCTCCGGAAAGCCGGTTCGCATTCGATCAAACTCGCGACTCGACCTACGGACCCGCTCCCAGAGAAACTAAAAGTAATGTCTCCGGCAAAGAGGGAGAACGAGGAGGAAGACGAAGAAGACGACGGAGAGAAACACACGGCGGCGCGTGAGCTACAGGAGCATGGGAAATCGTTAGCACAGTCGGGGCAAAGGGAAGAGAGTCGTTCGTGGAGACAGAAAGGGCAAACACCAATAAAACCGCGTTTTGAAAAGTGTTTGGGACATTGCGAAAAACCATCTTCGTCCATGTTTTTAAAAAAGGTTTCTCGCGTTTTCTCTTCACTTTCTCGGAGTTTGAAGACGTGAGAGAGAAGAACAACGAAGAGAGCTTTTATAAAGCGTTTAGTCTGCGTTTTAACTACGGTTAAATTATTACGGCGTTTGGTCATTACACTTAACTCTCTGTCATAGTTTTAACTTCAAAGCGTCGAATCATTATTGATTAATGATACGGTGCGTTTCAATGTTTGATGTTTATTTACGTTTTCTGCCATCGTCATTGGAACCATTCAGTTCATTCACGTGCGGCATGATGACTTTTGGTTATTAAATGAAACGAATTGAAATTTATTTATATTCCAAACAATAACCAAATTTCAGAAAAAGAAAGAAAAAAAAAATTCAAATTCATATTTGTCTTAAAGAATTTATGGTTCAAACTCAATTTCGTTCGGTTTATATGCTAGAAAGTAACACTAGTTTTATTGATTTTAACAATGCAAAATTGCTTTCTAGTCCAGAGTCAAATTTATAAGTTTTGAATATAAATAAATGCTGATATTTTTAGTTATTTCTTTTAAAATTGATCTATAAACACAAACCTAACTATATAAGATTTGTTCTTAACCAAAATAAAGTTTATTATCAATTCTATGAATTTTCTTCTAAAGAAAATCATTGAAAGTATTGATGCGAATATTATTTTTTATTTTTTATCAACATATTCTATCCGTTTCAAAATATTTGTCGTTCTAGGTTTAATTTTTTATCACAAATTAAGTGTCATTCTCGATTTTCAATGCAAAATTTATTAATAAGATTCTTCAATTTATTTTTCTATTGGTTGAAATATAGTTAGGTGTATAGGTAATTGTGTTTTTATTTTTGAAATATACAAAATTACATATTTTCTTAATATGTGCACATTTAAACTCGATAATTAAAATGAACGGATGGAGTATTATTTTTGAATTTAAAAGAAAATTGAATAGCTATCTTTAAATTTTAAAAGAGATATAAATGCTGTAGAGTGAGTTATCTTAAAATCTAGAAATGGATTTAACAAGTGCACGAATCAGAAAATTTGACGTGTAGATATAACATCATGTATGTGCAGACAAAGACAGTTCCGAGTTATGGAGACAAGCTTACTTGGAAAGAAAGCGGCCTGACCGTCTAAATATTTAGATCACAGCCACTTGGTTTCTTAGCAAAAAGATAATGGAAAGTAATCTTAACACATAAAATAGTTGGACGGAAACAAATAACTCGTCAATTTGGTATATTCGCGTAGAACTTTATACATAGACAAAACATTTTTCTTTGTTGACAAAATGACAATACTAGATTAATATTTTTCTTCTTTCTCATAATTGTGATATTAATATAAAATAAATATTAAAATTAATATATATTTTTGGTAAACATGTTAAGATTTTATTCCCAATTTCATTTTTTTTACAGAAGTTACAAAAAGATACAAATAATAGAGTAGAATAAACTACAATTATAACAATAAATAACAATTTTTTCTTGGGTTCACCCCTAAGGTGAATCTGTAGATTCATCAACCAATAATATTTGGTTATTTGATATTTTTTTTTTAAAAAGAAACAAAATAATAAGAATTTTCAAAATTATAATATGTTTTTAAAATAAATAAAGAATTATAATAATTACCAAAATTTTATTTTTATAATACTGTTAACGTCGTTAGCAAAACATTAAACCCTAAATTCTAAACTCTTAGGTAAAACCTAAATCTTTGGGTAAATCCTCAAATCTAAATCATAAACATTAAAAATTAAATTTTAATAACACTAAACCGTAAATTCTTAAACCTATACACTTGGATAAATTCTAAAACCTAGAATTTATGATTTATCCAAGGGTTTAGGATTTACCCAAGGGTTTAGGGTTTAGTTTTATTAAGATTTAGTTTTTAATGTTTATGATTTAGGGTTTAGGATTTAACCAAAGATTTAAGATTTACCCAAAAATTTAGAGTTTAGGATTTAGAATTAGGGTTTAGTATTTTGCTGACGACGTTAAAACTATTAATTTTTTTGCAACTATTACTACTTTTATGTATTTTTATCTTATTATTTTAAAAACATAATTTAATTTGGAAAATTCTTATTCTTATTTTTTTAAAAAAATATCGAATAGCAAATAACCAAATACTATGGAGTGAACCCAGACTAAACCCAAGAATAACTCATAAATAACATGGGCTTTTTTCAAAAGTGACTCAAAACTTGAACTCAATTGCAAAACCAACCCATGGTTTTTTTGAAATTTCCACTTTCCTTTTTCACCCTAGAAGTTCGGATAATTCACGAAAATGCCATTACTTTTTTTTTTTTGAAAATGATTGTATTACTATATCATCCTCATCTTCATCAAGTATTTACAATATTGTCATTGGCTTCAATA
>MU105569.1:657823-701464 GCA_012274485.2 Sinapis alba | reverse complement strand
ATACATACAATACTATGACATATGTTTCCAAACCCTAGACCAAAGAATATCAAAAGATGATACATTCATTCATCTATGTTGAGAACAATTCAATTTTACTAGATTTTAATTTATATCATTTACAAATGTTTGTTATTACATGATTTAGATTTTTCCTCCATAAAAATATTTTTTATATAATTTATAAATTATTTTTTAAATTTACTAAGCGAGAAGACTTACATGTAAGTCTTCTTAGAAGACTTACAAAATCACAGAAGACTTAAAAAGACGGAAGACTTAAATAGGCTATAAAGGTAAAAACGCATATAGTTTTTTTTTTTTTGTCATAAGGGGGTTGTTGTAATTTCACTACATTTTTAGGTTACTTTTGCATTTGATTGATGTTTGGGTACACTTTTGCATTTGAATCCAAGTTTTAGGTTGGTTTTGGCAATTTTCCCAAATAACATAGTATAAAACACAACGACAAACCCAAAACAACCAGAAGGTGAATAAAGCAGAATCACTCCACAAAGCTACAAAAAAATGTGTAACACACTTATGGATACTGATTATTGAGACTGCATTTATAATATGAGTCACAAGCCAATATATATATTGGTTTGCTCAAATTCGCTTCCGAAAGATTACCTACCACGAAAATCCAATTATGCGCATCAAGCATGAATACCGTCACGAGACTGGAAATTGCAATATACAATAATGGAGATTACTCTGGGACGGCGATACAAACCAACTAGCATATGTCGAAGCATCAGCCATCGTTGCACTCACCACCGGAAGCAGTCTCTTCTACTCCTATTTACGAAAGCTCACAAGCACCTTATTACTCCTATTGAACCCAAGAGAACCCACATGACCACTTATCAAATCTGTGAAATAAGGACCGCTCTTACTGGAGAGGGAAGTGGCTGGTAAACCCATCCCAACAACTAGAATCTGCACAATAAAAAAGAAGCAACACCACAAAGCTTTGAGTACGAAAACTGAACCCCTAATGCCAAAAAAGCAAACAAAGCACGCTGCCACCAAGAGAGCAGACCAAGGTTGACAACACCAAGACCAACACAACTCGCTCGTGCAACTTCCTCCAAGAACCGAAGGCAGAATTTCCATAATAGAGAAACGCTCCAATGAACCAGCTTCAGAAAAAATGCCATAACTGACATAGACGAGAAGGGAGTGCTCAAACCACGACAGAGGCTTGCCAATGTTGCCTTCTAGTCACAAGAGCCAAGTGCACCCACCTTAAAAGAGACCCGCCAGCAGCAGCTCACCACCACCACCGAGAAATACGCCCAAGACCCAAAACCTACACTAGACACATCACCCTTTCACTGGTGACAAGAGAAGAAAATGGGTCCGTGAATTTTCTCAAAAAATCCACTTCCCCAACAGAGAACAAGAAACTTGTCATCAACCAAGAAAACATCCTCTGGAGGAAGCAACCAAGACCCAGAGCACCACCACCGGAACCTAGTTGACCGCCATTGAAGTAGATCTGGCTATATCTGAATGAGGTCTCTAAGAAACCACGTAAAGAACCACCACTATCTCCACTGAAGACACACTTCAACACTACTCAAGCTCCTAACCAAACGAGCAGCGACCCTAAAATGAGAGGAGTCCACAACATCTCGGTGACCTAAAGAGAGAGAGAGAGAGAGAAGAGGGGAGACATGGGAGAAACAGAGAGAGAAGTAACAAAGGAGAAGGAGGAGGCAGTCGACGTGACGACGACGACAAAGGAGCACCAAAATGTATATGGTTTGACCTAACAAAATAGTCATAGGTAAATATCCAATATACAATAGATCATGTATCAGGTAAAATATATTTTATAAAATACTTTTTACTTAACTAAAGAATTTAAAATGAAAAGATTACTTTTTTCAACATGTATATTATTAATGGGACAAGGTCCAACATGAGGCTATGCCCAAAACAAACCCAATACAAACATAAAACGGAAGGTCTAAATAACGGCCCACTGCATAATACAACTTATGGGCCATACACCCAAAGAAGAAATTATAGAGGAAGATGTCACTTCTACCCACCACGTGTCTGATCGTCTGGCGATCAGTGAACACGCGTCAAAACAGAAAGGCTCGAGTTTCCTCCGGAGCCAAAGAAGGAGACGCGACGGAGCTCCACCCATCAGCGAAGGAGAACACATGAAAAAATCGCTCAAACAGAACGTTCTGCATAAGAGTTCATATCGAGGAGTGTGGTCTGACAGATCTACGCTTTGAAGAAAAAAAGCAACTGTCTACAATCGATCTGAAACCACCGATTTTCCGCATACACAAACAGGCGCCTTTGAAGATTCAAATAAGCATGAAGACGCATCAGACTTTACAAAGGAAAGGAAAAAACAACCAGAGCTCAGGTCAAGAGTCAGTTGAAGCAGATAAGAGCAGAAGACGTAGATCGAACAAAAACCGAGAAAAATACCAGGAAAAAGCCTGCGAAAACGGTTCTAAAGAAGCAACCGATTCCTGGAGTCTAAAGCCGGTGAAGACAGTGCTTGACTGAGCCACCGCTTCCCAGAGGCAAAACCTAATAGATGGGAAGTGAAGCCGCAAAAGACCGGAAACTATAAGCCAACAAATTCTCTATCTCCCTCTGAAAGATAAGATGAGATAAGAGGGAAAAATAGAGAGAATATTCTCTCTCTAAAGGAAAGAGAGAGAGAGTCGGCAAAAAAATATAATTACTTATAAGAAGTAATTTTTAGATAAAAGAACTAATATCTACTTTAATAGTTGATAAAATTGATATTTATATTCAATTATAATTTTACTGCAATCTATTTTATTAAAACGAAATCATCCTAAAAATCTACTATTAAATTTTTTTGGACCCATTTATCATTTCTTATTATCTTTTTTTTTAATCCTGCCATTAACTACTCTTACAATACAATAATTTAAATATTTTAAATGAATCAAGTTATTACTCTTTATTCTGTGTGATACACTTTTCCTAAAAAATTTTTTTTGATGAAATTTCAAATTTATTGATCTAGGATAATATTTACAAAAGAATAGCTATCTAAAGATTATGTAGACTAAGAGCCAAAAAAGAGAACATAATGTTGCTATAAAGGAACTAAGGAGCCACTTCAAACCATCTTCGCAATAGACCTTCAAACTTGTGATTCGGTCCATACTTGAGAGAGGAGATTCGATTCCGCATTGTCTTTATCAATGGATCGGGTAATCTGAGCAGCTGTTGACCAAGGTTTCTGGTGCCTTCTCCCATTGCGCTCCCTCCAGACACTATAATTTGTCATCTGAACCACCAATCTGACCAAAACCAAATCCATAGGAGGAAACCGAGAGTGATGCATAGACCATAGAGTATCAGACCAGTCTGGATCCGTTCTCTGGCCTAGTAACCGGCCAGCCACATTATCACACATAGTGTAATTGAAAGGAAAAGCAAAGAAATGATGATCGAATGTTTCATCACACAAGGTTTTCCACACAAAGTACAATGTTGCTGCACACCCCAGCTACACATTCTGTCTCCAGTAGAGAGCCAATTTTTTTTACAGCCAGCCATGTAATGAAGCAGTATCTGCGAATCCCCTAAGAGAACCACACTACCTTGCTCCAATGCACTTTCTCCCTCTTGATTCTGAGATGTTGCTAAGTTTACACAAAGAGAAATGGTCATTGAATTGATTATCTGAGTGCCTCCATAGCCTTAAGTCCAACCCGTTGTCAAAACATAGGACAAGTGCATCCCATGTCATGTTAAAAAGATAAAATAAACTTAAATTACTCAAAAAGAAAGATTAGATTACTAAAGTTTCAAGTTTTCAGCCAAAGAAGCAATGTGTTTTTGAGAGAAAACAAGACAACTAAGTTTTTTTTTGCTTAAAAGAGTATTTAGTCTCTCTAGAAACAATTGGACTCAGTCAACAAGTATTAAAACCCATAAAAGAAATCAAATTCAGCCAAGTATAAATGCTGGAGTGGCTTAGTGATGCCGCTCCAAAACCCGCTCTAGTAGTCATGAGGACCACAGCGGCCTTGCTTCTCCACCCCGGAAGGTCGCTCCGGTGCTTGGTCTTCGATGTGGCTGAGCTAAAGTCATGGTGCGGTCTTCGTACCTCGCTATAAATGGTCCGTCACTCCAATGTTCGTTTGAGTTGCAGCGGTCTTTACAGCTCGCTCTGACTCGCCCGCTCCAGCACTTGTGATGATCTGAGTGTCAAGCGATGGTGTCATGTGAAGAGCGACCTAACAAACCTGCAACATGCACCCCTCCGATATTTCCCCATGATGCAGCGCTCGTGCTCACCCGCAGCCTCTAGGTCACTATGCTACTTGGATCGTTTTCAATTGATCTTCGAGAGTTAAGAGTTGTGGAGTGGCTATGACTTCCTTCTCTATGTACTCGCTCTAGCGCTCGCCCGTGATGCAGCAACCTATCCATCTAGCTTCCTAACACCCGTTATACTACTTGGAGACTTAATTTTATTGAGCTTGGATGATCATGTTTTGGGTATTGCGGTCGTGCTAACCCACTCCAGACTCGCTCTCAGGCATGCTGCTGGTGCAGCAGTTGCATCAAGTCGCTCCGGATCACCCACTCCGGTACTTAAGTTGCCGAATGATCATTCTTTACTCTTTTTTATTCAAAATAGCTCAAACACCTCCTGGAACTCTAAGGATACTCCAACACCTAATAGAGACATATGCATGAAAATTCGACCTAATAATGTCCAATGTCCAATATAAATGATCCATACACATGTTAAATGGATGATTAATTCAATGACAAACACAATATATCATATGTTATTCTATTTAAATCAAACCCGACTTAATCAACGTTGGCATATTATTCAATTGTGAAAGGTAAGTAACAAATAGTTTTTTTTTTAGCTAAATAGGCGGTCCATCAAAAACAACATATATAATATATTAATATCGAAACAAACCTTTGATAAAATATTTGCAACCCGATTTTTTCCCCATGTTTACATGATCCAAAGAGCAGTCCGGTAATAAATACATTCAGTGCCTTATATCGAATAGAAAATTACCAAGCTCAATATATTGTATATAAGTTTTAACTAGACTCTGATCTGTGCACCAACGCGGATGTTATTTTGGTTTGCAATGTATAACATCTATAAATGTTTTTGTTTTGTATATGTTTGTATATGTTTAAATTTGTTTTAATTGTATTGTTGTTTGATATATTAATAAGATAGATAACTTACTTTTTCAAATGGATCATCTTATCTCTTATATTGATGACAAAATATTCTTAATTTGTATGGTTGTCTAATTGACCACAATAAATAATTATCTACAAACAAAATTAATTATGATTTGAAAATATATATTATTTTGCAAATGTTTTTTTTCAAATCACTTTTCTACAAGGAAGTTTATAAAGACGTAGAAATATATAAAACATATTCATAGTCATTACGAAAAATAGATAATTTTATATAATATAAAATAATATAGTGTATCTTAATAAGAAAAACATGAATCCATTTTGAAAAAGAATATTTGTAAAATGGGTCTATGGGTTAGAGATAGAATGTGGCATGTCTAATTAATATGAGGCTCAGTTAGTAAGCTAACTAATTAGAGTAGGAAAAAGCAGTTACGCACAACGGTTGTAAAAAAAAAACAGAGCGATCATCCCAAAGCTATCAAGCCTATCATCCTATCAGTTGGTTTCTTTGAATCCTTTGGGGTATTTCAATCGGTCCTTATTCATACCGAGATCAATATTGGTTAACTATTCATCAAGATGCACATATGTTTCGATTTTTTGTTATTCTGAAGTTAAAGCCGTACCGAATACGTCTCCTTTATCTATGTGTCTAATAGTTTTATTGTCTACAGTTTCAGATAAATTCCATCGATATATATAAATAAGAAATTGAGATTGAAGATTTCCAACGGTACCTGAAGATCCGTGTCGGTTGTAAAGCTCTGTGATGTAATAGCGAAGGTTCTCGAAATTTCACTCCATAAATAAGAACAACATAATCACGATAAAGAAGATAAAAAAACAGTATTAGTATAATAGTAAGGTTATTGTCTTGTTACTCTGTTTAGTATGAATATACGCTTGATTAGAACCAATATAATCTATGCTTTTAGTGTGTTTTATGTAGTTTTGAAATTCCGACTTGAAACTGTTATCTTTGTGTCTTTAGGGTTTTGTTTTGTTTTGTTTCAGAGATTATGTGGGTTACGATTATCATGATTTCTTTTTCAGATGAATCATATTCACTGTAGTGCCAATATTCTATGACTTTATGCTTGCTCAGAAAATATAATCTGATAGTTTCTCTGTAATTGTTATATATGTTGTATTGATTGTGTTGTTATAGTTATACTGAGTAATTGATTTGGCATGGGCATATGCCTTATGCGGCATATAGTAAATATTGAGTTTTGTTCTGTTTGTTCATGTTTACTAACCTTGTAATATTCATCTTTGTGTTTGGACAGATTTGTATTGTTTCAAATAGAAAATGTCGTGTTGATTATGATCTTAAAGTGTGTTGAGTTTATTCTACTTCGCTTCAGGTTATTATCTTTGTGGAATATCATTGTAATTGTTTCTCTGTAATTGTGTGCTAATAGTTGATGTCTGGGACTTCTTATATCACATGTATACTTCTTATGTCAACTATTTCTTTGTAACTGTTTGTTTATAACTACAGCAACTCAGATATTTTGTTATCATAGTGATCGATTAACTGTTTGTTTGTATTAGTATCTCGTATAGAAATCAGTTGTGTACGTATGTTGTTCATGGATTTTCTTCATTTTTTGTGATGAGCGTGGTGGCTATAAACAGGATAAATCTTTATAATAAACATTTTAGCATGTTGTCATGTTATTCAGTTCTAGTGAAAACCGCAATTCCTACATCTGGTCGACGTTTCTTCAGAATTCACTAAGAGAATGAGATACAGTCGTTGTCGTAGTCTCTCACCGGAAAATCCTGAGAACCACTCTCATACAACCCCAGTGATCTCTCTATCATTTAAATATAAGATCCCTCACTAATTCTAAGTGGCATGTTACTGAGCTCCTTAACCGTCTCTGTAAGAAACTCCAACGGCCTTTGTTTTCTACATCACACAGACAACTTAAAATGATGACTTTTTCTCTTGATCTTATTAGCTTTAACCATAAATCCTAAACCAGATTCTGAAAGTGATTCAGTTTAATTGTAGCTTCGACAAACTCCATATTGGTTGCTCTAGACAATTCTTTAATTTCTCTTAGTGAATCTCCAAGCCTTGAATTCTTCCTGAAAGTGATTGAATCCAATGGTTTATATCAACCAAAACCTTTGACAAACTCCATATTGGTTGTTCTAGACAATTCCTTCTCTTAGTAAATTTCCAAACCTCAAATTATTCCTCTGACTTAGTCTTCAGAGACCCAAAATAGCCTAAACAACTTCTTGTGTCTACTTACATGCAACACCTTTGATAAAAATATCTGCATGATACTCTTAAGCATGAACCTTAGAAACATGCAATCCCCTTCTTCAAAGCCAGTGCACTCTGAGAGTCACAAAACACTTTAACCATATTTCGTTCATACTTGAACTCCTTCCTTAAACTGCTAAGCCACCCAGCCTCTTTAGCTGCTTTAGTCATTGAGATATCCTCAGACTCTGTTGTTCATAATTTCCAGCTTATCACACATCCTCCAGCTAGAAACGAGTAACTAGTGATAGACCTTCTTCTGTCTAAATATGCATATAACAATTTGAGTCACATAAACCGTCAATCTTGAACTCTGAGTTTCTTTCACATGTCAGAGCCCAAGTGACCCTCTGACATACCTTAATACCCACTTGACTGCCTTCAAATTTTCTTTAATTGGATCATACATAAACCGTTTTACAAGCCCCACTGGACATGCTAAATCTGGTCTTGTGTGAATCATCCCATACATCAAGCTTCCAATTGCAGCTGTAAGCTTAAAATGTACTCCCCTCGGCGCAATAACCAATTTAGCATTCTCCATGTTATAAGCTTTGAGTACATTCTCAAAATAACCTTCTTGCGACAGTTTCAGAATGCCTTTCTTATTTTTTCAGACAATAACAATCCCCAAGATCCTCCTTGGAGCTCTTAAATCTTTTATCTTAAACTTAGAGTTAAGCCGCTTCCTGAGATCTTGAATCAATGTCATCTCTTTGTAGGCCACCAACATATCATCTACGTGAGTAATAAATATTATATATACTCCACATTATGATTAACATAAACACACTGATCATGATCACTTCTTATGAACCCAATCTCTGACATAAATGCATTGAACTTTAGATTCCATTGACGAAAGCTTTGCTTTAATCCATAAAAGGATTTCTTTAGAAAACAAACACAATCCTCTCTTCCCTTCTCTACATACCCTTCTAATTGCTCCATGAAGATTTCTTCATCAAGTTCTACATGTAGGAAAGCGGTTTTGACATCAACAAGTCGTCCCTTGAACCTTAAATTTTCTACACCTGGAATCTCTTTTGTATATACACCTGCATTCAGTGACCTTCCTGTCTTTAGGTCTCTCCACTACAACCCAAGTGTAGCTATTCTTCAACAAAATCATTTCTTCATCTGAAGCCATTCCCCACATCTTCTTATGTGGATCTTTCATTGCTTCAGCATAGTCCTTTGGTTTAGGGGGAACTCCATCCTCAGCTGCCAAGAAAACCATATAGACATAGTCTACAAGTTTCTTTGGTGGCTTAAGATCTCTTCTTTCTCTATCATGAGCCGACTGATAACTCCCACGTTTTGCAGTTTCATCCTGAAATTCTTCTTTTGGTGTATTCTCCACATCTTTTGTACTTTGTTATTTGTCACCTTCTGACTGAACATCTCCACCTGAGTCAAGAATACCCAGTACTATATCAAGAAATGCAGTGTTCCTTTCATGTGTAATACTTTCTTTATCCAATATATCATTGTAACATTCATTCTCCTTGTAGGTTACACTTCTACTAAAAACACATTTCATGTCATCAAGAAACCATACCTTATACATTTGAACTCTAGACGGATAGACACTGAATATGCCTTTCTTAGCTCTAGGTTATAGTTTACCCTCATCAGCATGATAGTAACACACACACCCAAACCTCTTCAATTGATCATATCTTGGAGAAGACGTGGTCCAGACTTCCTCAGGTATTTGACCTTGTATTTGCAGTAGACGATGTTATATTTATTAGATACACAACTGTATTTAATGACTCATCCCAAAAGACCTTTGGTAGACATGATTCACTTAGCAGACTTCTTACGCGTTCAAGAATTGTTCTATTCATGTTTTCCAACTCCATTTTGTTGTGGAGTGTGAGGAATAGTCCTATGTCTTGCTACTTCATTCTCTGCACAAAACTTGTCAAAATCCAGATTACAAAATTCTAACCAATTATCAGTCCTCACCTTCTTTACTTTCATCCCAGACTGATTCTCAACCAATAGCTTCCATTCAACACACTTCTAGAAAGCCTGATCTTTGGTTCTCAGAAAGTAGACCCAAACCTTTCTTAAACAGTCATCGACCAAACTAAGAAAATAATGGCACTTTCCTAAGGATTGTGGTACATTATGTGAACCCCACAAATCAAAATGAACATATTCCAGAAATTGTGAAATAGTAAGTTGACCCGTTCAAAAACTTACTCGATATGCTTTTCTAGAGATACAACTTTCATAGAAACTCAAAGTTGACACACGTTTTCATTTATAAAGACTTGTCTTCCATCTGACGCCGTGATCTTCCCTGTTCCAATACTTTACATAGCCGATACAGTCTCATTTACCATTCTCACAGACCTTGTAGAACACTGTGAGAACCGAAATTCGCACTGCCAAATTTGTTAGCGGAAGAAAATGTAGCTTTCTTTGAGGTCTGGATTCCCTTTGAGAGCCAACGACAAGTGATCAAAGAAATACGAAAAAAATACAGAAAAAACAAAAAGAATCTAGAAAAAAATAGATCTTTATTCCGAGTATGCGTATGAGTTTTCCAAAGACAAAAACATACAAGAAGTTCGTCTTGATGCAAAATTGCAATGGCGCCAAATTTAATGTGGGTGTTTTTATATCACTCTCAAATTAATCCTATTTCCCAATTTACTCTCTCAAATAAGAGGTTTATTGTAGTACTTAAGGATCGAATCCACAAACACATTAGGATTGCACAATAGACTTATTGTTTTCGAATTAAAGCTATACAAATGATGATAATAATAATAAAGGTAATTTCAAGATTGATTTAGTTTGTGGAGGTTAAATTAAGGGATTAGACTTAGGAGAAGTTCTCACATAGTATTAGATAATGCAAATTAATAGATTGTTAGGGTTTTAGTTAAGCACCGTTATTGGACTCAAACCTTAGGGTTTAGGAGATCACTCTCGCGTATCTCGACTGAGTGTCGATCGATGCCAACAAGATGGCCTCAATCGATGCTCATTCTAAACAGTACTGATTTTGCGGTTTGATGGGTTCTCTAAACTTCCAATTCAACTCTCGTTTGTTACCAGTTATTTAGATTGTTTAAGATAGGTTCATGGTCATAATCAGGCTCTCGCTTGCGCTATGGAACCCTAATTTCTAAGATTGAAATGATCAAATTCAACCTAGCATTAAGAACAACTTAAACAAAGAACCAAGAAGATTACCCTAGTAATTCTATAAAAATTAACAAGACAATATTACCATTGAAGAACCCTAAATCTAACAATAAATTACTCAGACATAGCAATAAAGAACATGAGTAAAGTATGAATAAATTGCATATAATAAACTGAGTAAACAAATAAGGAGTTCAAGATCTTCTTTGAATAATGGTCAGATCTCTCTCCCAAATAGATGTAGCAAGGTGTTCTAACTCTAAAATTTTTGTGTCCCTTAGAAGATAACACTTTTCTTCTGTCTTCTAGGTTTCTCTCAAAACGGCTTAGAAAACGGCCTAGGTTAAAACTAAGATAGAAAACCCTAATAAATAGTCTAAATTTTGGTCAGGGACATGTCTTTCAAATGTTGAGACTTTTGGGTAAAACTTATAATTTCTCAAGTCTTCATTAATCTTGCAGCCGACTTGGTCATCGATCGACGCACAAGGTGTAACATCGATTGAAGCATGTATGGAGGTAGTGAGGAACGGCCTGTGGATGAACCAAATCCTCATTAAATCTTCACGCATAAACTGGATCTGACTTTGAGTTTCTGGCTGAGAATCCTAAATGCTGTAAAATAGCCCAAAAGCTCTAGTTGCTTCCAATGAGTACATGAACCTGTAAATACTCCAAAACATAGTCTAGACACACATAATAGACCCTAAATAGAGCCTATAATATGGTCTAAAACTGGTAATAAATAGGATATGTCACGTACCCAGAAAATATAGACAAGATAACCTCCCATGTATAGTCCATTCAGACAGTATCCCATAAGCAGAAAAGTCACTTATGGTCCACCTAACATTGCTTGCATTGTAAAATTTGTTTTCATTCAACAATCATATGTGTTTACCCTACTAACCACAAATCATCAACTCTTGTATCAATGGATGAAGAAAAATATCTAGCGATTGTTTTGGATGTTTGAGACCAGAGATTAATATGCTCATGAATAGAAATTCTCGTTCTATGACCAACTCTTGTGGCAAGTTGTACGACGTAAGAATGAATAATCACAATAAATATTATCTCACATACATTTCGAAAGGACTAAATTCATCTGTGCATAACCCAAGATAAATATTTTTAATATTTTTAGTGAAACTTGAGTGTACCGTATCTAAATGTTTCCAAGCTTTTGCATCTGATGAAAGAGTGACATCTTCATCCTTATGGACATGTTTAGCATGCCATCTCATCTCTCCAGCAGTCCTCTCATATTGATATAATATTATCTACATGTCTGCAATTGGTAGGTACTACATCCTTTGGTACAATACTCTATAATGCCCACGTCCTTGCGGTTTGAATCATGGCTTCTTGCAGAAGCGATACTCTTATAGCTTGTCATCATCTCTCCAGTAGATCATGCAATTGTTGATGCAAACATCTATCATCTCCGAAGGCAACCCAAGACTATAAACCAATTTCTGAATCTCATAATAAGATTCAGTTGACACATTGTCTTTTGACAAATACTATTTAAACAACTCGACCCATGTATCCATACAATTCTCAGGTAAATTATGATCAGTTTTAATACTCACCTTCCTAGCTACTAAAGACAATTTAGAGAGACCTTCTCAAAAGCCAGTGTAAATTGGTTGATTTACAACATCTAACATTTCATAAAACATTTTTCATCTAATTTTTCAACATTTCTAGTTTCATCATCTATTGTTGTAGTAGTTTCTAAAACCGCACTTGTAACCATGTTGTGGACTCTATTATGATTTAAGTTGTTTATATTGACATTGTCTGCTCCTCATTTTCATTATGCAAATGAATTGGTTCTTCACTATTACCAACATCCTTAAAATTACTATTACTAGTACTAACTTTATTTCCACCATAACCCTCTAAATGTTGAAACCAAAAATAGTAATGTAGTATAAAACCTATATTTACTAAATGGTTTCATGCAGTTTTATTACAGGCAAATTTTACATTCTTGCACTTCTGACAAGAACATAACATCTTATCGCTTTCATGTGTGATCAGTGTACAACCAACTTGGAACATGAATATCTCCAGCCCATTGGAAAATGCATTTGTCACTCTCCCATCAAAATCTTTGTATGTATACATTCAACTTCATAACTCGGATATATTGTCATCGCTTGAGATTTTTTGTGTTTCATGTTTTATGTTTCTTGTCTGTCTTTCAATCTCAAAAGAATGTCATATAGGAAATTTTTGTCATTGGTAGGTAAGAATTTAACAACAAATTTACAACAAAACATGTTACAAGTATTTTACTATGATACAACAATGACATTATGAGATGTATGCATTAAGTTTAGTCACTTAAAACACGTTTTCACCAACCACTTCACTTTTATTCATATATTGGTCGTTATACACTTGTAAAGTGTATTGTCGTAAAATACATGTAATCTTACTTAAAATGAATCTATTTATTCATTGTAGATTCATCTAAAATTACATATATTTATGACAAAATTGTTTCTTCATAAATTTATTTTGGCTTTACGACGAATTTGTTTTTCGACGTAAAATAATTTTTAACTCGTCCTTAGTTTATGACCACCATATTTCCTCTTAATTTTTCGTAGTAAATCGTATGTTTTATGTAGTGAAGATTATTTATCATTTATTATTCAGTTTGGTAAACTTTATGGTTTTATAGTATTTATAGTTTTGCCTTTAACAAATGTTATTCAACTCCAACATCTAGTACATGAGACAATTCCTAACACACTTTATTTTTTTATTATATGCAAATATTACAAAGTATACATTTTAGAAATTATCTTGTATGTTTATGTGTATATACAATCATACAGATAAGTGAAGTAGAGGGTATAAAGACGAAGGAGACGAAGAAGATTCTGCGAGGCTACTCCAGATATTATCATCATCATTCCAGTGAAGATCCCATTGCTGCATAATGGCATCACCCTCTTCTTCTTCGTCAAAACTCGTACGATCACACGTATGATGACCATTGTTCAATTGCCACGTTACTAACCGGTCAAGACTAGCCCAATTACTGCAAACCGGTCTGCCGGTTATCTTCTCTTGAACCAAAGAGGAATCGAGTTGGCTAGTGGTTGTTAAACTTTGGCCGACTAGGTTTTCGGATTTGGCTGTCTCAAGACTTGGGAGTTGCATGAATAAAAGATCGTCTTGATGTTGAGTTTTGGTTTGGATCTCGGGCATGAAAATATTGGAACCGGAATGGTCAATGCATAGAAGAACATGGTCCGAAACGGTTGTGTTTCGAGTGTTGTGAAAGGGGGTGGGCCTTCTGTTTTCGTCAGTGTCATCAGGTGAAGAAGATAAAGTGATTTTAGGAGAATCGTTGATCTTTTGATAGTTTTTCTTCCTGAAGACTCGACATACCACCCAACCGTCTTCGTTGTAACTCATCGGGTCTTCAGTTACAACATCAGAACAGCCCTGCTAATGGAACAAACCGATCAATTAAAATGCACTAGAAGATTATGAAAACTTTGACGCCGTAAATGCCACTTGTTGAAGTTGTTGGGTGAAAACTACATAGTGAAACAACGACTTTCGTGTCTATAAGTATATTTAATTAAAAACATCAAGTCCTACTATTTCTAGGATTTCATTTAACTTTGTAACTTTTGGGCCAAATTTTAGCAAAAAAAAAAAAGGAATCATTTTTCATTGTAGAAACTTAAAGAACAGTTTTTGTTTTTAATTCTAACAATATATACATATAATTCATGGTTAGGAAGTAATTAAAAATTGAAACAACGTCTTTTTGTGCTAAAAAATTGAAACAATGTTAAAGTAAGATATCATACAAAAATTCTATAAAATGTTGTTTTTAATTATATCCTTTTGCGGATAGTTTCTGTTAAATCGCCTAGAACCCCTATTAATTTAGGCACTTCTATAAAATATTGTTTTTAATTTTCCGCTAGTCTTAGTGAAACGAATATATATATATATAGTGTATATATATACATATATTGCGTACTAGCTAATTCTAGACATGATCTGTCTCTTACAACGTACAATGAATACTGATGATAGATGCACTTACATTAGTTGTTGGAGTATCGTCGAGGCGATACTCATGCATGATCCAATCAGATTTCTCACCATGAGGAGCTCTTCCTTTATAGAACACGAGCGTCTTTCTCAATCCGATTCTCTGGACACAACTAGAGATGATCTTATCACGTCCAGTAGCTTTCCAGAATCCAGCGACTGTTGCCCGGTTTGTTCTTGTCCCGGTTGGATACTTCTTGTCCTTATGACTGAAGAAGTACCAATCGTTCTGTGGCGTCAAACCGATTCTACATTCCTCTGCATTTGCTTACCAAAATGGTTCAAATTAAAAAGAGACTTGATAGACATGAAAAAGGATTTATTATGATATGAGGGGTTATTTGTTAGAAGAACCTTGAATATCCCAAGGCTCAAGCTTGTTGAGATCTACTTCACGAATGACATCAAGATCGATCTTTTGAGAGTGAACTTTCTTGCGGAGATAGTAATGGAGAAGTTCGTCTTCTGTTGGATGGAATCTGAAACCTGGAGGAACTTTTGATTGTCCATTAATCCAAAGATTTACCTTATTTTCCGTCATTGATGATGATAACGATATCTTTTGCTCTAGTAGAGTAGAGAAGTTGTATGGTTACAAGTGAAGTGGTTACAACTTAGCATAAGAGATCAGGCGATGAGATCATTTTATAATGGTGGTGGGACTCAAGGATACAGCTCCCAAAAGGGGAAAATTATTATTTAAATATATATGTGGAAAATTATAATGCATAAAGTGTCTTTATGCTATTAAATAATTTATTAAATTTATGGTTTATGTTGATCATGTGTAGGTTGTGACGTAAGTTCATATTTGTTTTGACGTCTCATGTCATGTGTATGTCAGTATGTACCAAGGGAAAAATACCAAGGTAGGTACGTGGATTTAGTGGACATAAAGCTTTTTGTTTTCTTGTTATTACTTATTACAGAATCTGAATTTTAGTGGAAAAGATAAAAAAAGAGTATACCTAAAGATTCATGCAGCAGAAATGACAATAACGTTAACTTTTTGTCGGCAATTCTTCGAATATTGTTATAAATAAAATTTCTTAAATGGTTGAATCAAAACCATTTAACAAAGTCACTGAAAGGAAGTTAGAATCCAGTTTTAACCCAAGATAGAAGTCCGAGTTCATTTTTTTTCTTATAACTGAAATTCGACCAAAACAAATAGACGTTAACCACATAAGCATATCAAGTGGTACATCGAGTTTGGAAAGGTGCTAAATATGTTGGGTTCGAACTTATCAAACTTAAATGTACTCGTTTTTATGGTCATTCGATATAAATATCTAATTCTTAATGCGAGCAATAGAATCTGTAGTAAACAGACTTCCAGAAAACTAGTCATTTAGTTTTCAATCTAGGAACACCCTCGAGTTGTCAGAAGAAAATAAATAAATAGACATTGGTTAATTTTCAATTTATTATTTACAATTAAACTTTTAACATTTTTTCTCAATCATATATAATAAAACCCAAAAAATCAATTAGTCCGATAATAACTCAATTATTCACAAACCACAATCATTTAGGTGTATTTTCCACTTACACTATGCACCAAGCAATGAGATATGTGACATTATCAATATCTTGACCGAGAAACACTAACAAATAACCTTTTTTCCCCATTGCTAGTTGTGATTTGTTAAAAATTTGGTTCTAATTTGATATTTTCAGTCTAGTTATGTATTTGACTGGACAAAACTGGTTTATGGTTTTATTGATAAAAGTACAGCGATATTAATCCATGTTCATGTATGTTTTGATTTTGAATTTTGAAAATATGTGGAAACTTGATTCAAGATTTCATTTCATGGGGATACAAAACATCGGCTTAACTGAAAGGAAAATAGATTATGGCCCCCTTGTAGATTCTATAAACTTTTTATCAAAGAAGAGTAAACACATCATATTATCATTTGATTGATTCAAGTCAAATCAGGATAAAAAATGACAACATATACTGAAAGATGATATTATAAATACAAATCAACAAGTTTTCATCGAGTTTCCAAGATGAGATTTTCAAAAACATATTTACAATGCGTTTCCACGAGTTTTCAAGAAACTGCGATTCCATAACATTTCTGAGACAGAAACGGAACGAAGTTTCAATGCAGTATAAACTATAACACAAAACAACAATAATTCTTCAGATACACATAAGAAGTAAAAGGTTAAGATAGTCAAATATTAAAAATAAATCAGACCGAAATACCCTTCTCATGTCTTTCGCGTCAAGTCGTTTTGATTGACTGGTGCTTGACAAATAGTGTCATGTTTCTGAATTGGCAGAGAGTTCATTCGAGTAAAACGACGATGATGATTAAAGAAACATTATTTCAGTTTTTTAAAAAAATAAAGCGGATCACCGCTAAGAATAATAAGAAAAAAAAGAAGAAGAAGAACTTGTGGAGAACGTGAAGGAAGATAAGAATTATAAACAAGTAGTGCATTGGGAGATGATGAATGGTATTTGTAATGTAGTATGATATATTCTATTATTCTTGGTGTGTTACAAACAAAATAGAAATCATACTTCATGTTAATATAAATAGTTGCATTTTCTTATAATTAATTAACTAGTATGAAATTTTAGAGGACAAAACTCAAGATACAATGCAACACATAGTTTTCTCATTTTTTTATTCTTTTCCAACAATCAAAATAGTAGTTTATACAATATTGTAATATTATACTATATTATTTTATTTTATAAATATAATATAGTATGTTATAATATTTTTGCTCTCTTTCTCTTTCTTCTCATCCTTTTCCTAATGAGAAGAAAGAGAAATATTATATATTAAAACTCATTTTTTAAATAACATAATAGTTTTAGATTATTTGATTTTTTTTTAATCACGTACAATGTTATTTTACAAATATTCCTTTTCTAATATTTTTTTTGGTTGGTAGTGGTGAACTTCTTAATTTTTTTTATACATTTATTTTATGAAATGTTTATTTAATAATGAAATTGAATAAGTTTTCTAAAGAAAATATTAAGTCGTGAAACTCTATATTTATATTTTTCTAATTAATGTTAAATTGATTTAAAAGAAATTATTTTTTACAACTTTTTGAGAAAAAAACAACTTACATTTCTACTAAACTTAGACCACCAATTAAGTACTAGTCGCAAACCAGATTTGTAGCGCTTCAGTAATGCCACATTCTCCCTTTTTTTTAAGTGATAGCATAAAATTATGTATCTTCTTATTTATCAGGCCATGTAATGTTGATGTTGAGCATGGTGTTTCTCCATGCAGACATGCATTCCTCTCTCTCCACTGATTATGGATTGTTGCTTGAAATCCATATCAACACAGAAATGTGTAAACTCTTGGCGTGTATATGTCCACCAATAAACTTGTTTAGTTGATCACAAATTGATCTATGATCGCCAAGTAAACCCTCTATTAGTTTTGTCCATATATATCTAGTGTATGTGCAAAGTAAAATAAATGTTCCTTACATTCCACAAAATGTTTGCAAAGAATACATATTGTATTTGTTCCAGAATCCCATTTAAAAATTTTATCCATCTTGGAAAATCTTAAGGGCATAACCAGCTATGCAATGAAAGGGAACTTTGGTGTTGAGTGACTGAACCATATACCGCTGCAGACCACCCAGCCTTTGGTTATGCAATATGATGGTTGTCCCACGTTTTTTTTTTAAGTTGAAAGTTGGTTTGTAAGCATTGTCCATGTACTTCCATAATGGGATGTCCTCCTCTCCATTTACTAGAAAGATCCGTCGATCTTTAGTGATATTTCTCATCTATGTCAGAAGATCAATGTGATGGCGTCGACTCCGTTGATTACCCATAACCAAAGCCATTATTGAATTATTTCTTATCCCCACATGTATAAATCCACATTTTCTAGATTCACTGTAAAAGAAGTAACCACAAAATTCCAAATCCTTTAGAGCATATGTAATCCAACAGTCTTCTTCACCATTGATATATATATATATATATATATATATATATATATATATATATATATATATATATATATATATATATATATGTTTCACTTTTTATAATACCAATGAAAATTCTCACAGAGTTTGAAAACATCTTTTTGAATATGAAATCGATGAGGTGGACACCTAACCATCTCTTCACATATATAACATAAATACCAAAACCTTCTATGTATTTTCTGTATAAGGCCTTGACTATATGCAACTGGTTGAAAAGAAAAACTGGTGGAAAAGATATTTTCTGTATACCAAAACCTTCTATGTATTTTGATAACATGATCAAAATTGTAAGCATTAAACTTGTTTTTGTTCAATAACTTTTAATAATTAAATTAATGTTAAGTTTAAAAGAAAAAGAGGAGTGGGATAATTTTTTGTTAACCCACACTTCTGAATGATAAGAGAGTTAAAAGATCTGTTTGACATATTATTAGACATAAATATGTTGACTTTTTTTTATTGTTTTAATTATTAAAATACAAAAACACATATTCAACCACTAATATTTTATCTACAAAAATACATAAATCATGTTTTATATGTGAATTATTTAGTTAATAAAACTAACTATTCTACAATTTATTATAAAAAATAAAATGATAAATATTGAATGTGTTATATATGCCTAAGTTTAAAACTTATATTTAAAAGATAAATTATTATTTAAAATCTTTGAACTATATTTTATTTCATTTTACAAAAATAAATATCTATAATTTGTATTTTGTACCATTTGTAACTTTTGTTATCATTCAAATATTTGTTTCCTATCGCATGTCATTTTGGTTACCATTCAAATTTTATTATGTATCGTTTTTCTTAGTTTAACAGCTCCTCCGCAATGTTCATTTTTTTCTTTCAAAAAATGCACTTGAACTGTACTATATTATATTTTCGCTTAATCCGCGCCGCGTAATCAGCTATTACCATTCAGAGTCTAAATCTTATATTGAATTAACACATATTCATCGGTTTGTAATATCTGGAAGACATAATTTACATAAAACAAAATTGATATCAACAATAAAAAATACAATGGGAACGTCAATTGTTTTACATTTACTGTTAAATGTTCAAATATATGGAAAGTAATCTTTATCACTGAATCATCCAAATGAATAACCCAAAAAAAACAAATAGAAACTCTTAGTTTTACTAAAAAAATTATAAACTAAACATTGTCCCTGGCTATAACCAATTTATCAATGTTATTAAATGATTTTTAGTTTTAACTTTAAACTACTTTGGAATATTACTTTTTTGCCATTGATTTTTCAAAGGGAGTTATTCTCCTCATAAATGGAATAATAGTAATTTGGTTTGTGAACATACATATTAATTTAAGGATAAATTGTACTTCATATGTTCCATAATATAGAATCTTTTACATAAAGCACAAGAATTAAGAAACTAAATTCTTATAAGATAGTATTATTAATAATATAAATTTAAAATAAAATAATCAATCAAAAATAATACAGTAAAATATTATTGGTCAACTAGTTTTCAATAAAGTTAAAATACCTTAAAATATCAAAATATATTATACTTATAACATCATTTTTTTTCCAAAACATCTTAAATTATAGAACGGAATGAGTATTAGTTAACTATTCCCCTTATATAACCCTTTGATCCTAATCGACCGTTTGATCATAATCTAACCGTTTACTCCTATTACAATATGACATACATTTTTTGTTTACTTTTTGTGCAAATATAACTTGGTTAGTGGATGAAATCTTTTGTAGTGGAATCATTTGCCCCTATAACCCCTAATATGACTGTCCTATTAATAATTAATGAATATTATAAACGTTTTCAGTGTAATCTCTCAGATTTGTTGCAGGCCAGGTGATGAAAACCGTCATCAACAACCAGTAGTACACTCAATAGTACTCAATATAACCAATAGTACTCAGTATAACCAGTATAACTCAGTATAACCAGTATAACCAATATACTCAGTATTACTCAGTATAACCAATATAATTCAGTATAACTTTAACATCAATATTACCTAATAGAAAATATAACTCAGCATAATTAAGTAAAACTATATGATAATGTTTTATCAAAAAATTGAAAATTTTGAAATTTGAAATTTGATTTTTTTATTTAAAATAATAGTTTCGAAAATGCAAAAGGGTAAAAATCGAATATTCATATTTCATTAAAGCAATAGGAGTATAAGACCATGACATATGAATATCCAATATCCAATTAGACAAACAGAGGCATGACATATGAATATCCAATATCCAATTAAAATAAAACATCGCCTCATATCTACATGGCCCCAAAATAAATTATAATTGGGTGTCTTCTAACTCTTATTGTTTAGCTTCTCAAATCTACCACTACACTACACCGTCACAAATTGGTTGCCAAACAAGGGTTTACAATGTTAGGAAAAAAGGGATTGGTCATTGCGCATACCATTGTGCTATGCATGTAGCTCGTTTGATTAGCAAAATAATCTCGAGCAATTATGTTCGTTAATTACTATTCTTGCAAAAAAAAAAAAAAAATATTATATATATATGTAGTCCCATTTTGTTATGCCTTTAGAGATTGAATTAGTTAAACAATTTAAATGGAGAGAGGACTTTGATCGAAAAATTAGAGAGTAGGAAAGTGGGAGGACAGGTTGGATTCCCAACTAAAAAGGCGAAGGTTGGATTATTGTACCCACATATTTGAATTAGCAAAAATTTATTTACGCATATATAAATATATGAATATATATATATATATATATAAATATATGTTCAACAGTGTAAGAAAAATAGATATGTATATGATCAGTTATGGAGTTAATTGAGAAAAGTATTCACAGATAATATTATAAAGGCTGGAGTAATGGCATTTTAATCGTTTTCTTGCTATTATATTATTTGTTTATTAAAAGTTGTAACCCTACAAACATTGTTCTTATCATATGTCTGTTGATGGGAACTTTGTGCTTCAACATTAATAATGATGTTTTATTTCCCTAAATTCTATGCTTAATCATGCTTTTCAGAAGATAATTGATGGATTAACTAACATCACATAATGATTAACCACATTTGACCTCCCCATCTTTCACTTTTCATTTATTTAATTTAATTGTAATCGAGTAGAATGTGAGGTTTCACCTCATAATTATTCCCATGCTAGTATTAAGCTGCCAATTTCGTCATTCTCTTTTGTTAAATCACTTCCCATGTTCACATGGATGTTATTAGTTGAAAATTAGTTTTAAAATATTTTACATAGTTATTAAACTGCGGGAAAATCGCCTATAACATCGTAAAATATGTTTAACCAAAAAAAATACATAAGGAAAAAAATCACCAAAACAAGTTTCATTAAGAGGTAAAAGATATTTCTATCCTTAATTTATTGATATATAAATAAAATAAATATTATAATAACTAATAAAAATATTTTTATTTTATTTTTGAAAATATGTTTTTCAATTCAAATTGTTTCTGTGAACTTTTTCCCAAAAAAAATCAATATTTTTCAAGTTTTTCAAAATTTTATTTTGAAATCTGAATTTTTTTTTTGCAACTATATTTAGAAAAAAAGTATTTTTTTTTCAGAACCTAAACTCCACCTCCAAAACCCCATCCTCAAATTCAAACCCATTTATATATTAGTTAACCCTAGATGTCTAAATATCTTATTACCTCTTTAATAAAATTTATTGGTAATTTTGACCCTTATATATTTTTTTTAATATTAACTTTATTAATTAACCCAAAATGAAATTAAAGTTCCAGTTACAAGCTCGGATCGAATAAAATGGTCCAAATCAAAAGAAAGTCTTAGTAGCTTCGCTCAATTACCATACCGGCAGGTTCCACTAGACATCTCTGTGAATCTTTAACTATCATTCTCCGTTCTCTACCGCTGATAGTAACCACAAGAGGGTGGCGTTCACTTTGTTTTCTTGGTTATGGAACATCGTGTGCCATCACCGTAGTAGCTAGTTCTTGATGATCTTCCCGATATTTCACCTCCACTAACAATGAAGCTATTAATGACAAAAAGGATAAGAGGCTAAGGAAATCATATCCGAAGAGCAGCAACCATAACCTCGAGAACCCACCGGTCTGTGACATGAAGCGGCTGAGATAGAGAGGCAAGCAAGGACGCGTTCTTCAGCATCTAAAAGTAAGAAGAGCAACCGTCTACGAGGAAGGACCAAGCGACCCACTGCGAACTGGGATGAAAATTCCTCAGGTATGTCCCCACATCGTTACGAGACTTATCTGACCCAACCGAAGACTCGTATCGAATCCTTACTCCAGAAGCACATAACATAAACCGGCCTTACTTGCACATCAATGTTGAGCCCATGCTGGAGGAATTAGGACCAACATATAATGAGATACTGAAAGGCTCCAATACAGAGCAACACCACCTTGCCATGCCGAGGACCGGAAAAGGGGAAGCAATACACATGAAGAGGAAGATAAGCCATATGCAACATCTCTCTGAACCTTTTACATTGATTGCAAATGCAAACCACATTAACAAAAACATCACACAGTCGCTTCATCCTCCATGTATGCTCATACGAGACAGAGTCATTATCATTGTAGAAACCCTTAAAAAATTATAATATTAAAAATGGTCGAGATCGACGAGTTAGAATTCGGAGTCAAGCTTTTGGGAAACAAAGCATGTGGAGAAATGTTAAGTTTTGATCAAATAAAACTTGACATAATTCAAAGAAAATGGAAGATTAGTCGTGCATCTACTTGGTGGTCGAGTTAAGGGCCACCAGGTCGATCGAGAAGTTTTAAAGTTCAAGGTGGTCGGTCAAATCCAAGAATTGATCGTGGGTGAATCATGGGTCAAATATGCCACTCGACCATGGTTAGAAAATGTGATAAATTGATCAGAAGGAAGTTTTGTAAGCATAACATTTTTGGAAGCACGACGGGATAGAAGCACAACGTGAAAACCTGAAATTGAATAAAAACCCTGATTTCGGTATTATGAGACTTTTCGAGAAAGCTAGAGGCTCGTGAAATATTTTCCGTCTAGGTCAAAATTCATCTGGAGACTATTAAAAATATTCAGCTCATCAAAACGGGCGTAGAAAAAATATTCAGGATTGATCGCGCGTCAAAAATTTATCAAAAGGATCAAAATCAGACAAATGAACCGAGAAGTTTGAGGTGACTTGATCTATGAGTTCAGGACGTGGTGGAAACTTCCTGGAAGGTTATGTGGCATACAAGGTGTTGCAGTACAAGCGATAAGAGCATGCAGAGTAGCATGTGGAGCACGAGGTGGATCAACCAAGCAGTTGGGTGTCGCGTTGCATGCGACCAGGCCATGCAGCCAATAATGTGGAGGACATAGTGCCTCCTTGCATGCAAACATTCCATGCAACCAAACATGAGTAGGACATGGTGTCACCTTGCATCCCACCATGGTCATGCGAGCTGACATGTGGAACACGAGGTGTCGCCTCGCATGCGACCGGAGCATGCTGATCGACATGTGGGCATCGTGGTGTCACCTTGCTTGCAACTAGGTCATACATCCAGACATGTGTAGGAAGTGGTGTCCTCTTGCATGTAATCTAGGCCATGCAATCAGCCACGTGGAGCATAAGGTGTCGCCGTGCATGCAACCGGAGCCATGCGGATGGACACACATGCTGCCACACGGCTTAAATCTGATTGGCTGCTGACGCTTATAAATAAGCTCGACCACCCTCCCATTTCAACACATCCAGACCTGTTCAAGCAAGTTATAACGTGAGAGAAAAAACGAAAAAGGAAAACAAGAGCAACTGATCTTTTTCGAGAATTTTAGAGAGTTTTTGAGGTCAGTTTCTCTAGTGATTGTTAGTCATCGCCTAGAGAAGGTTCTGTTCAGCTAAAGATCAGTCAAGTGAAGATAAATTCAGTTGAAGGTCAGTTTATTCAGGAAGCCACTTGGGAAGGTCGAGAAAGAGTTCGGATCGCAGAAGACGGATTTGGGGTCAAGGCCACGTTTAACCAAAAATTGTGAGTTATGATCAATAGATTGCTGAGTTGTTTTCATGCAGGTTCCCGTTACTTGAAATTAGATAATGGTAGAAGTCCAAATCTAACTTAGTAATAGTTTGATTAGTTAATAGTTGAGGTTAATTAATCTTGATTAATTGGGTTGATAGCATAATTAGGAATTGCTTGAGAATAGTAATAGCATGCTAATTGCTTAGATATTATCGCTAAGTTGCGAATAGATAGATATTTTGGCATTAGTCTTTATGCTAGATATCGGAATATGTTTGATTGTGTTAGTAGTGATTAATACTAGGAACCTTGTATTATTTTACTGAGTTTAGTATTAGTCATATATTGGCCATATAGAATTTGTGTAACTCACAATGCTAGGCATATTGGGGGTGAGTTAGTGTTCCTACAGACCTCGTACCCGACAGGTTCAAAGAAACCCCTTACTGGCTAGATCAGGAAGACTCAGAAGAACAGGGTCATGACCTATGGCTGAGTATTACACGATGATGTAATGTAGCAGTGACACGAAGTGATACGCCCTAAATAGGATCACTAGTCCAGATTGATAATAATATGAACTCTGAAGAGAGAACTGATGGATTGAAGGGTCGCACGAAGGTTGCAGAAGGCCTCCGGTATTCCCGACTTCAGTTGGTGCTTGATATGACTCACAAATCCACCAAAAGAAGGATCTCTAGTCGTTGCTTGATATGACTCACAAGTCCAACGATTTTGAGGGATGTTTAACTTGGATATAACCCACCAAAAAATCAAAGAAAAGTTCTACAAAGAACAAAGAGTTTCAACTCAAAAGAAAGGGAAAAACAATCTGATTATTTCATTAGAAGTGTTTACATATTTATACTCAAATGAGTCAAAGAAAGACATAATTATTTGTGGGGAAAATAAGACATAGAAAATAAAAATTTGACTAGAATGTTGAAGGTTTAGTCAAACTGTGTGGAATCTGATGAAGACTGGTCAAGGAACCCTTCGTCTACTTGTCCAGGTTTGACGTATCCTGATGTGTGCACGATGGTAAGGAGATAGACAAACGCGAGACTGTTCGGATTGTCCGCTGGGTGATCTTCATGAACGAGTCTGGTCCAAGCGTGGCCTAAATCTTCAGATAGATGGAGAATCCTTGCCTTAGAGAAATTTGGGTGATGAAAGTCAAAGAGCGGGTCAAACACGGACTGAAGGTCGATGTCGCGTTCGTCTGGATGTACCAAACGGCCCAAAAAGAATGTATGTCTGTCTTCGGGATCTTCACGACCCAAGTTAAGTCTAGTTCGACTATCATCCTTAGAATGTCGAGATGGTTGGGAAAGACGGTCTGTGGGACGGACATCAGGTTGTGGATACCGCTTAAGCTCCATGCTGGACGTACGCAGGTCGATCCAGTACACTGCAAGGTCTGTCTGTCTGGTACTGTCGGATGGGTGAACCTCAGTTGAGGTAATTTGATCGTTCTGATCTGCATCCGGTGCTGGTTCCATGTATTGATACATGTACTGAGTCGCATCATTCCCTCCATCTTCAAAATGATTTGTCCACAAATCTTGATCATCTGGACAAAAACAAGATAAATCAGAAACATTAAAACTTGAAGAGATGTCATACTTACCTTGCAAGTCTAGCTGATAGGCATTGTCATGGATCTTCCTAAGGATTTGAAAAGGACCATCGACACTAGGCATGAGTTTTGACTTCCTCTCTTCAGGAAAACGTTCATTCCTTAGATGAACCCATACAAAATCGCCTTCTTCAAAGACAACTTTCTTTTTCTTATTGTTTGCCTTTCTTGTGTAGACCTCGGTTTTGGCTTTGATGTTGTCACAGACTTTCTCATGCAACTTCTGAATCGCGTCTGCCTCCCTCTTGACATTTGTACTAACGCTCTCACTCAAAGGTAAAGGCAAAAGATCAAGTGGAGATAAGGGATTGAAGCCGTATACAACCTCAAAAGGAAAAAAATTGGTAGAAGAATACATGGAATGATTATAATCAAATTCACCATGAGGCAAACATTCTTCCCAAAGTCTAAGATTCCTTTTAAACAATGATCTAAGCAATGCTGACAAAGTCTGGTTTACAACCTCAGTTTGACCATCGGTTTGAGGATAAAGTTAGACCATAAAGTTTTCCTGAAATAACTAAGGAACTTAACATCACGATCTGAAACAATGGTCTTAAGCATTCCGTGCAACCTAATAATGTCTCTAAAGAACAAATCAGCAATGTGCACAGCATCATCAGTCTTATGACAATGTATGAAATGAGCCATTTTAGAGAATCTATCTACCACCACAAAGATAAAATCTCGACCAGATTTAGATCTAGACAATCCAAGCACAAATTCCATTGAAATATCAATCCATGGATGAGAAGGAACGGATAAAGCTGAGTACAAACCTTGATTTTTAACTTTTGACTTGACTTTCTTGCAAACCACACATCGACCACAGATCAGTTCCACGTCCTTCATCAAGCTCGGCCAAAAGAAATGCTCATACACAACCTTGTGTGTTTTCTTGACTCCAAAGTGTCTCATAAGACCTCCTCCATGTGCTTCCCTGAGAAACAACCCCCTCAAAGAATATTGGGGCATATACAAGTGGTTATCAAAGAATAAAATCCAGAACCTTGATAATACTTTTCACAAGCCGTTTTGGATGAAAACTTCTTTGAAATCCGGATCAGTTGCATAAAGATGCTTTATGAACTCAAAACCAATCAACTTTTTTTCAAGGGCTGAGATAAGAGTATACCTTCTAGACAAGGCATCAACCACCACATTTTCCTTACCTTGCTTGTATTTGATTACATAAAAAATGTCTCAATGAACTCCACATAACGTGCATGCCTCTTGTTCAGCTTTTGCTGGCCTTTAAGGTGTTTCAAAGACTGATGACCCGTGTGGATCACAAACTCCTTAGGTCAAAGGTAGTGTTGTCACGTTTGTAGAGCTCTCACCAAAGCATACAGCTCTTGATCTTAAGTGGGGTAATTGAGTGTGGCGCCTCCAAGCTTCTCATTGAAGTAAGCAATGGGTTTCCTATCCTGCATCAAGACATCACCAATACCAACTCCGGAAGCATCACATTCAATCTCAAAAGCCTTATAAAAATCAGGAAGTACAAGTAAAGGAGCTTGAGCCAACTTCCCTTTTAGAATCTGAAATGCTCTTCTTGAGCTTGTTCACATTTGAATCCAATGTTTTTCTTGATCACTTCAGTCAATAGAGCTGCAATGGTACTGGAGTTTGGAACAAACTGCCTATAGAAGCCAGCAAGACCACAAAAACTCCTCACTTCTCCCACGGTCGTTGGAATAGGCAAGTCACAGATGGCCTTTATCTCCTCCTCGTCCACTCTAAGTCCATCAGCACCTACAACAAAGCCTAAGAACACCACGTGATCTGTTCCAAAAGAGGATTTACCAAGATTTGCAAAAAGTCTTTCTTTCCTAAGAATTTCAAGAACAGATTTCAAGTGCATCATATGATCATCAAGGTTCTTGCTGTAAATGAGAATGTCATCAAAGTAAACTACAACAAAATAACCAATGAAGTATCTCAAGATGTGATTCATCAAACGCATGAAAGTACTAGGTGCATTAGTAAGCCCAAATGGCATCACAAGCCTTTCATACAATCCTAGTTTGGTTTTAAATGCAGTTTTCCATTCATCACCTTCTTTCAACCTAATATGGTGATAACCACTTTTCAAATCAATTTTAGAGAAAACTGAAGAACCATGCAACTCATCAAGCATGTCATCTAACCTAGGAATGGGATACTTATACTTTACCGTGATGTTATTGATGGCACAACAGTCCACACACATGCGCCAAGAACCATCCTTTTTGGGTACAAGGAGAACTGGTACGACACAAGGACTGAAGCTTTCCTTGATGTATCCTTTCTCAAGAAGGTCACCAATTTGTTTCTGAAGTTACTTGGTCTCCACCGGATTGGTATGATAAGCTGGTCGGTTTGGTAAAAATGCACTCGGAACAAAATCTATCTGATGTTCAATGCCTTGAACTGGTGGCAATCCTTTTGGGTTCTCATCTAGAAAAACATCATAAAAATCCTGCAAAACATCTAGAAGCTCACTCGGAATCTCCGGTGCAAGGTCAGAAGAAGATGAAGCCATAATAGATTATGTATACACAAGTAAAAGAAATGGCTTTTGAGAGTAAAGAGATTTCCTGACCTGGCTTTCTTGGATAAATAAGTTGGAATTTCTTTGAGAGGACTCATGTTCATCTGGTTTGGGCTCTTTGTCACGGTTCCTCTTGAGTTGGATATGTTCTTGATGTACCTCCAAAGGTGTCAAGGGTATCAACTTGATCTTCTTTACTTTATGATCAAAGGAGTGTCAGTTTGTGAACCCATCATGCACGTCTCTCTTATCAAACTGCCATGGTCGGCGCAAGAGAATGTGACAAGCGTCCATAGGGAGAACATTACAAACAACCCCATCCTCATATCTTCCAATGGTAAGGGGGACTGTGACTTGTTCCTTTACGTACTGCTCACCAGCCTCATTGAGCCATTCCAACCTGAAAGGACAAGAAAGAGGCCGAGTAACAAGCTCAAATTTCCTTACAAGGGTGTCACTAGCCACATTAGTGCAACTACCACCATCAATGATCAAAGAACAAAATTTTCAGAGATTAAACAACGAGAATGTGGAGATTGGAAATGGCTTAACTACATCATTTTGGTATGATGTTTGGTCTCCTTTGGGGAGGTTGATTGATTTGACTGGTTCTCGTGGCAGTATTGACTTGGGTATTCACATAAACACAAATGTGGAGATGGAAGTACAAACTTATCGGAGGCGTAGGCACAGAGTTAGTGTACTGGTTCAGATAGAGGATGAGATCCTCAGCCTCAGGTCTCGGGGTCTCTCTCAGGTAGATGATGATCGATTGTGGAAAACAGAGGCAGATGGGTTTAAAGCCGGTTTCAGTTCAAAACAGACATGGCACATCACGCGACTTCAATTTTCACTAGTACCATGGTGCAAGGGGATTTGGTTCTCAGGAATGACCCCAAAGTACGCCTTTATGGCATGGATTGTAATGCATGATCGTCTCTCTACTAGACATATGATTTTAAAATGGAATATGCAGGCTGACGCTCAATGTTTGTTGTGTAAGAATGCAATGGAATCAAGAGATCATCTTTATTTCCTATGCTCTTATACGGAGATGGTATGGATGGGACTCTTGGGTAAGCTACTGGGAACTCGCTACTCTAATCAATGGAATCAGATTCAACAGATTCTAGTGAATGGCTCTCGTGATGCTATAACTTTGTTCCTGGTTCGGTACTCGTTCCAGTTAGTGGTGTACTCGGTCTGGCGCAAGAGGAATGCTCGTCGAGTGGAGGATAGAGAGCTGTCTTCAACGGAGCTGCTTCAATACTTGGATAGACATATGAGAAATCGTATATCTACTCTATAAAGAGGTGAAGGATGCAAGAAGCTAGAAAAGGCTATGCAAGTGTGGTTTGGTAGTAGATAAATTTTTTATCTTAAGTAAAATGATTTTCAGTTTCTAAATTTTTTAGTTTTTAAACCATAGATGCATTTATTGTAAAAAAGTTTTGATATGAATAAATTTAACATTCAATTAAAAAAAAAAACAAGAATGAAAGAGATTCTCCCTTTGTTCTTTGTTGTCTGTTTTGGGCTGCACACTCAAGGATGTCCTAGTGACAAGGAGTGGACCAAATTCTGGGTAATCAAGGCTGGCATCATCGTCAAAGATAGGACCAGAATCAGCATCAAAGGTTGGTCCAAAGCAATCGACCAAGTGGTCGTCCTCCTCATCGAAAATGGGATCATCCAAGGTTTTTCTAGCAACAAGTATGGGTCCATGATGTGGGTAATCAAAAGACTCCTCTTACTCATCAAAGATAGGACCAAGATCCTCCTTTTCATCCTCGGACTCAACCTCACCATTCTCCATGAGAATCATCACTCGTTGGTTTGGGCAATTTTCGGTATAGTGTCCTAGACCTTGACACTTGAAGCATTTGATGTCTCTTGCATGGCCAGGAGTCTCTAATGCTTTTTTTTTTTTTGTCAACACGAGCAGGAAAATCAGTCTTAAAAGCATTATGAGTTGTGGAAGAAGACCTACCTTTGTCTTGATAGCTTGTTTTTGGAGCATAGGTCGGTTTTGAAGTAATGGCCGGTTTTGAGTAGCTCTTCCTCTTGACTTGATGTTCGATCAAGATGGCCTTGTGTAGAATCTGATCAATAGTAGCATACTCCTGAAGCTCCATACAATCTTGGATGTCTCGGTTGAGGCCTGAAACAAATCTAGCCATGGTGGCGTCCAAAGGCTCATCTACATCCGCCTTGATCATCAAGATCTCCATCTCTTAGTAGTAGTCTTTCACACACTTGGTGCCTTGAAGCAAACGTCTCAACTTCTGGTGGAGGTCACAGTGATAGTGAATAGGCACAAATCGTCTCCTCATCAGCATGGTAAGATCATCCCATGTCCCAATTAGCCTTTCACACGTTCTCCTCCTGTGAGTCACAACTTGATCATGTCAATTAATAGCATAGCCTGAGAATTCAGTAGCAGCCAATCTAACTTTCTTAAGATTAGAAAAATTTTGGCAATCAAAAACAAGTTCAATCTTTCTTTCCCACTCAAGGAAAGCATCATGATCGTTTTTACCATCAAAAGCTGGAATTTCCAGTTTCAATCCTCCTAAGCTATCATCAACACGATCAGTTCTAGCAAATGGATTGATATCACCTTGCTCTTAGTTTCTATGACCTCTCCTAGGTCGGTTGGTTGATCTGACTTCATCCTCTTGGAAGTCCTCCTTTTGGATCTCATCATCGGACCGGTGGTGCCTCCTTGGGCGATCTCTCCTTGCTCCGGTTCTAGGATGAGTCTGATGGCTGGCCTGAAGCTCATCAAGCCTTTGATGGATCTGATCTAAACCTGCATTCATCAAGTTAGTCATAGAATAATTCAAAGCACGCATTTGAAGGTTAGATAATCCAGCAATTGAGTTTCTGGGTCGGTTTCTTTCTTCTCCACTACTCATGGTTCCTGAAATTTCTTTAACACCAAATGTTAGATAAAAACCTCACACTCTCAAGTGTTTGATCCTCACCCACACACGTGTTTGATCCTCACTCACACATGTGATTCTCTCAGATTTTTAGTGAACACACACAAGTTTCCACTCAAGGTTTTAAGAAACTGATCAAGGAATCCCAATAGACAAATCCAAGCAAACAAAGAGAATTTTCTCAAGATAGAAAGATAAGAGATATTCGATTTGAAATCCGTTTTAACCACCTCAAAGGTTGGATTTCTCCTCAGCCAGCAGACTTTCTCTTCCACCACCAATCCACAAATAAAAATTTTGAATCCTTTTTTTCAAAAAATCGTAGATCTTTTTTTTATATATCTAGTAATGAGGGACCCAGATTAAAGAGAGATAGAAGAAGAAGTGTTTTAAAAAAATGGAAGATGAGAAAGATGGATGAATAGACAATAGGATCACTCGTCCAGATTGATAATAATATGAACTCTGAAAAGAGAACTAATGGATTGAAGGGTCGCACAAAGGTTGCGGAAGGCCTCCGATATTCCCGACTTCAGTTGGTGCTTGATATGACTCACAAGTCCACCAAAAGAAGGATCTCTAGTCATTGATTGATATGACTCATAAGTCCAACGATTTTGAGGGATGTTTAACTTGGATATGACCCACCAAGAAACAAAGCAAAGTTCTACAAAGAACAAAGATGTTTAACGTGGATCCAGCCTAAGCTCCATGCCAGACGTACGCGGGTCGACGTGGTACACTGCACGGTCGGTCGGTCTGGTACAGTCGGATGGGCGAACCTCAGTTGAGGTTATCTGATCGTCCTGATCTATATCCAGTGCTGGTTCTATGTACTGATCCATGTACTGAGGCGCATCACGAAGGACTGTTGGCTGTCGCGCGGGGACCCGATGGACTGTAGGTCACAGTCGGTTGAAAGTTCCTTCTTCTAGCCTTTGTGGTAAGAAGATAGGATATTGCCGATGATGAAAGAAGAACCTAATGTCACCAGGGCCCTACCTAGATATATATTATATAGTAAAGGGATTGGTAAACCCTAGATTGAGTTGAGATCGCGTATATGTTGTTAGCAAGTATTTAGCGATTATCTTTTCGTATTGTTGATTTACTTGCTATTATTATCTACTGCGGACTTCTGATTTTGATTATATTATTATCATTGAATTATGTTATTAGGTGAACTTTTTGCTTTAGATTGTTTGGGGTGGGATAGCAAGGGGTTGTATTTGCTAGTTGGGGGATTGTTAACACACTGATTAATGCTAGATTACTCACTCCTTACTCTTTGTTGTTTTCAGGTGACCATTAGTGAACTTGTAGAGGTCACAGGAAGTTAGTCTGGCTGGTGTAGATTTTCATCTTTTTGGTTTAGACGTTTTCAGATTATAAGTATGTACTTTCGCTCTCTTGGCATGCCACTACTTGTATAATATTTTGTGTGTTATGAACAATGAATTATATAAAATAAATAAAGCGAAGTTTTGTGCAAATGCCTTGTTGTTTCTGATATTAGCTTGTCCAAGCTAACAAAATGTCAGATTGGGGTGCCGGTTGAGAAGCCTTAGGCTTTAATCTAATGAGACGTATTAGTGGTCTAACTGGCCTAGTCACGATATGCATCCTTTGTGATCTTGGTTGGATCGTTCCTAACCCGTCATGTAGCGCTCCTGAATCTTGGTAGACAGTTGATCCGTCAATCATGTTGTTGTTTGATTGTTGGCCGGTGGTTCGACCTATATTTAAAATGGTTCGGGGGGTGTTACAAAGGTGGTATCAGAGCATGGTTTCGTTCATGCGTGACACAAGTGTTTTTCAACGATTTCTTTTCGAGTCAAATGAGTTGCAAAAATATGCTTTAGGAAACCAGTCACTTCCCGTATTAATTTATATTGAAATAGGACTTACCCTTTTAATTATGTGCAGATGACTAATCGCAGGACATGTGATGATGGACGAGATCAAATATGGGGAGATGGTAGGGTTACAACAGGAAAAGGATTGGGTTACAGATCAGACCCGGATAATGGAAATGGAGTTAGTGAGATGTTTGGACATGATAGGAGCCCTGCACAGAGAACAAGATATTTTCCTGTGTGCGGTAACAGGACTAGAGTGACCAGAGAAGACAGTTTGTCGAGCATTAGTCCAAGTCATAATCAGGACGAGAGGCCACAACATGGTCAATACACTCAATCAAACCCACAGCCAGATCAAAACCGAGCTACAAAAATACATCAAGATCAAGGAACAAAAAATACCTTAAAGCTTTTACATGACGTGATGACCCATGCACTTAGTAGCCATGGTAGACGTACTCATAACTCTGAAGTTTTCCAGCTGTTATCTACCATGAAGAACATTGGATCCTACAGATTCAAGGGAGGATCAAATCCTATTGAAGCCGACAAGTTAATTACTATGATATAGAAGAATTTTAAAGTTATGGACTGTCCGGAAAAATATAAGAAGAAGATCGCAGTGTACTATTTGAAAGGAGAAACAACAGGATGGTGGGACAGAATATACATGCAGGATGGACATACCATCACATCATGACAATCGTTCAAGAGAGAGTTTGAGAGAAAATACTTTTCTCCAGAAGTGAAGCATCGGTTGGAGTATTAATTTATGAACCTTGTTCAAGGAGTTAGGCCAGTGGCGAACAACGATTCTGAGTTCACAAGGTTGAGGTGACATGTTTTTGATGGGCATGAAGATGAAGAAACTATGATCCGTAATTTCATGTATGGATTAAAGCCAGAGCTTGGGAGTCGGTTAGTTGGAAGCATCTTTAGCGGCTTATCCGATCTAGTGGAAAAGGCTGTTAATGTTGAAACTGTATTAGAGGCTGAAAAGAAGACTACACCACATTTTGGAGGACACACCAAGTTCAACCAAGGAGAAAGGCTTAATTACAACAAGGATCCAAGATTTAACAAAGAAAAAGGACCAGGATTTGGAGGCCATACAAATTATCGAAGTAACTCTGGGACATGTTACATATGTGGTCAACCGGGACACATTTCCAAAGTTATGTCCCTGCAACCAGCGGAGTAACCATCAGGGTTATCCATCGTTAAGGATGGAAATTATTACTTGTTTCTCCTGCGGCAGGAAGAACCATTATATTTCGTCATGTCCAAACGAGCCAATCCCTGCAACCCATTTTACGATCTGAGCTCCTCCTATCCGTCCAGCAATTGAGCCAACACCAAAGAAGCAAAACCCATGAGGTAGAGTTTATGCTTTAGGAATAAAAAATCCTGACAATGGAGGACCATCAAAGTCCCATCACGGGAACCTTACATGTTGTTGGTAAATCCACACATGTATTGTTCGACTCTGGGGCAACATATGGTTTTGTGACCCCTAAAGTAGCTGCCCAGTTTTAGGATTGTTTTGTGGTTGACAGGGTAAACATGGCAATCTTGACCGCTGAAGACTGAACCCTTTGAGCAGATCAGTGTATCAAGAATGTTCCATTAGTTATTCAAGGGAAAGGATTTGTGGCAGATTTGTTTGTCGTTCCTATGGAAAAGTACGATGTCATCCTTGGAATAGATTGGTTATCAAGTTATTGAGATCAAATCGATTGTGGAAAGGGAAGGTTGTTATTTGGAAGAGGTAAATGACTGAAGATGATATAATATGGAATCAGTCCTAGTACAAGATTTACTTTAAGACGGGGAAGTGTATTTGGTGAAGGAGCCACTAATGATGAAGTTAACAACAAAGACATAGAAGTGGTCTACGAGTTTGGGATGTCTCTGCGCCATTAAAGGAATTACCTTCACCTCAGAGTAATCCCTTTACTATTACTTTGGAGCCTGAATCCAAACCTATAGCTAAGGAACTGTATTGGATGGCACCTGCATAGTTGGCTGAGCTCAAAAAACAATTGGAGGATCTATTGGAAAAGAGATTCATTCGATCAAGTTCGTCACCTTGGAGAGCACCAGTGCTATTTGTGAAGAAGAAAGACAAGAGCATGAAGTTGTGTATCGATTATCGCGGTATCAACAACATCACTATAAGGACAAGTATCCTCTTCCGAGGATAGACGAGTTGTTGAACCAGCTCAAGGGAGCTAGTTGGTTCTCCAAGATTAATTTGGCATCCGGATATCACCAAATTCTTATTGCCAAGTCAGACATCATGAAGACGGTATTTCATACGAGGTATGGGCAGTATGAGTTTGTGGTTATGCCTTTTGGTCTCACAAATGCCCCTGCAGCTTTCATGCGTTTGATGAATGAAGTGTTTCATGACTACCTCGACAAGTTTGTGATCATTTTCATTGATGATATATTGGTGTATTCGAGAAATAAGGAAACAAAGAGCATCTGGGACTGGTTATGGAGAGGTTACTAAGTCAGAAGTTATTTGCCAAGTTCAGCAAATGCTCGTTCTAGAAAAGAGAGAGATAGGATTTTTGGGTCACATAGTATCAGGAGAAGGCGTGACTGCTGATCCAGAAAAGGTCCAAGTCATACGGGAATGGCCTCGACCTACCACTGTAATGGAAGTAAGGAGTTTTCTCGGACTCGCGGGTAATTATTGGAAGTTTGTTAAGGAATTTTCCTCCATTGCAAAAAGCCATTAACTAAACTGACCGGCAAAGGAGTTCCTTTCATATGGGCTGAAGAAACCGAAAAGGCATTTAACACGTTGAAGGAAGCTTTACCACGGTGTATACAGATGCTTCATGATTTGGGTTAGAAAGATCACAGTCCCTAAAAGACAAGGGCTGAGAGAAGAGATACTAAAGGTCGCACACCATTCCTTACTTAGTATCCATCTTGGATGTTCGAAGATGTACCGAGACGTGAGAAGATACAATCATTGGCCGGGCACGAAGATATCAGTAGCACAATGGGTTTCACTGTGCGCAATTTGTCAACAAGTTAAATTCGAGCATCAAATTCCAGGAGGATTGTTGGAAAGTCATCTGATACCTCAATGAAAATAGGACTCGATTTCCATGGATTTCATCACTAGATTACCCACTGCTCCAGGTAGATCGAACAACTCAATCTGGGTAATTATGGATAGGTTAACCAAGGTCACACACTTGTTGCCTATGTGGGATACATATAAAGTTAAAGTATTGGCTGAGCTGTATATCGACCAAATCGTGAAGCTACATGGTGTACCTTCAGCTATCCTCTGATATCGTGACCCTAGGTTCACGACATAATTTTAGGAAGGACTACAAGAAGCCTTGGGAACTAAACTGTTCAGGAGCACAGCGTTCCACCGAGAAACAGATGGCCAAACGAAGAGAATTATCCGGACCATCGAGGACATGCTTCAGATGTGTATTTTAGATTGGGCAGGAAATTGGGAGAAATATCTACCGTTGGTCAAGTTCTCCTATAACAACAATCATCATGCGAGTATAGGGATGTCGCCCTATGAAGCATTGTATGGAAGGCCATACAAAACACTTTTGTGTTGGACGAAAGTGGGAGAAAAAAGAATGTTTGGATCACCTATCGTACATGAGACTATGATTATGCTGGAGACGATTCAAACCAACATGAAAAAGTCTCTTGACCGCCAGAAGAAGTACGCAGACCAGTCAAGAAGAGAGGTAATATTTGAGATAGGAGATTAGGTCTACTTGAAAGTTCAAGCACAAAAAGGAAAGACAGATTTGGCAAGATAGGGAAATTCGAAGTCAGGTTCATTGGTCTGTACAAGATCATCGAAAAAGTTGGTGAGGTTGCTTATTGATTGGATCTACCTAAGGATATGCATTTACATCCGATATTCCATGTTTCTATGCTTCAGAAACATATACAAGATCCAAGTGATGTTGAGCCTGAGAGAATCGAGGAGCTAAGGTCAAATCTTACCTTTCCGGAAGGACCAATCCAACTGGGACAAAGGCGTATTCGAAAACTGAAGAATCGTGATATTGCTCAAGTACACGTATTCTAGGGAAGACAAAACATTATTCATGTAACTTGGTAGGATGAAGCGAGATTTAAGTCCGATCATCCATAGTTCTTCCGAGAAGACGTTTTGATGGAGGAAGGAGGCTCCTCAGAACTTTAGCATTTGAGGACGAATTCTGTTAAGGGGGCTGGGAACATGTAGAAGCCCTTAAAAATTATAATAATAAAAATGATCGAGATCGACGAGTTAAAATTAGAATCCAAGCTTTTGGGAAACAAAGCATGTGGAGAAATATTAAGTTTTGATCAAATAAAACTTGACATGATTCAAAGAAAATAGAAGATTGTGGAAACCGAAATTCGCACTGTCGATTTCTTTTGATTTAGGAAAGTTAAAAAAACCATAATTTCCCTGAGGTCTCGTATATCTGCTAAACCACACGCCAAACAATCAAGAACACGAAAAGAAATAGACAAAAAATATAAGAATCGAAAAGAGAACAAAGTAGGTCTTATTCCGAATTTGTGTAGGAGTGTTACAACAAGGTAAGAGCCTTGGCTGCGAGAGCTGCCGGCGAGTTCCCTAGTTCTAACAACCGAAGACTGTAAAAACCTAGTTGAGTCACAGCCCAAAAACAAAAACTGAAAATTGCCTATTGCTCTAAATGCTAAGTTTTTGCGGTGTCAAAACGTCTCCTTATGTCTTTAGCTTTAGCTCCCCTTATGTATGCCTTCTGGGTCGGTTCCCGTCTCCCTTTTTCCGCTAGGTCAAGTTTATCACTTCGCGGAAATATTTGTTTTTCTTCTCGATCTTTATCATTATCTTGGAAACTTCACATTTATCTTCCAATTTCACGAGATTTGCCTCATTCGGCAAGTAAGATACACCGTCATAGCATTGGTGGGCTGGATTTCGAATGAAAACATAAGTGGGTTTTGGGTCATGCTCTTCGGCCTGTTTACAAATTTTAAACATTTTTACAATTTCTCTGAAAGACCGCATCTTGATACAACGTCGATTCAACGAGTAAGTTCACACTTCTCGCATAGTTTAGACGACCGTAGTGTTAAGTTAACCGTCGATGTTAACACAATAACCATGGACTTCATTCGGGAATACAAATCTTCATGGTTCTTATTGTAAGACTCCAATGGTAACTCTGATCGAGACAAAACAAGGGATTGACCCGGCGAGGTTCAACGGAAGGCATAAGATTTGGTCCAACTCGCCGAGCGGGCGAGTTGGACGGGGTGCTTAATCCAACTCGCCATTTTGGCGAGTAGTACTGGTCCAACTCGCCAAAATGGCGAGTAGGATTGCTTGTGTGATCATACTCGCCAAAATGGCGAGTAGAACTGGTTCAACTCGCCAAAATGGCGAGTAGGATTGCTTGTGTGATCCTACTCGACAAAATGGCGAGTATGATTGCTTGTGTGATCCTACTCACCAAAATGGTGAGTAGGACTTGCCAACTTGCCAAAATGGCGAGTAGGATTGCTTGTGTGATCCTACTCGCCAAAATGGTTAGTAGGATTGGTTGTGTGATCCTACTCGCCAAAATGGCGAGTAGGATTGGTTGTGTGATCCTACTCATCAAAATGGCAAGTAGGACTGGTCAAACTCGCCAAAATGGCGAGTAGGATTGCTTGGGTGATTCTACTCGCCATTGGCGAGTTGGACCAGTCTAACTCGCCAAAATACTTGGTCCAACTCGTCATCTTGGCAAGCTCGGGTTTGTCCAACTTGCCAAAAAGACGAGTTGGCCTTGGCGCTTGGTCTGATTCGCTTGTTTGATGAGTTGAAGAATGTGTTCAGACAATTGAGGTTTGTAGCCGTTTATATTGTTTAAGGCTTAGAGTAACCTTTCTCAAGGACTTATCGTTTGATTCCTTTTTGAAATTGATTTAAAACTCGATTTAGGTTTTCTCGAGTCTTTTTATCCGTCTTTTTCCAAAAAGGATTTTTTCCTAGAAGTTGCTGACGTTTGATTTTGTCGTGACCAATTTTGACCCTATTAGTTATCCCCCCAACTCGTTGGAATCGTGATATTCTTACGAGCGAGTTAGGAATTTCAAGGAAGTTAGGCAAAATCCAATGTCAGAAATTCTAAAAGTGAATTAGTGAACTTTCTTGTCTATAGTAGAGAAATTCCCTTAGATAGCCCCTTTTAATTTGTTTGTCACAAAAATAGTTTTTAAAGAAGAAAATGACCAAAATGTTTTTTTTTAAGCTAAAAAATGCATTTATATGCATTTATACCCCTAGGGTTAACTAATTTGGACTTTAGGGTTTAGAGTAAAGGGGTGGGTTTGGGGTTAGGGTTTCAAATTTCAAAAAAAAAATAAAAAAAAAATTAAAATTTCAAAAAAAAAAAATTTATTTTGGTCATTTTATTTTTTAAGGGCTATTTTTGTGACAAAAACTTAAAAAGGGCTATTTAAGAGAATTGCCCCTATAAGTATGTGGAGTAAGTTTTCTAATTCTTTACTTGTTCATTTCCACAAATATTTTGAAGATCGAAAAATACTTTTCTCCCTTTCTTTCCTTGGTATTAGAGAGAGATTTTCTTTTGTGATCATGTCTTCAAGAAGAAAGACTTCCAGCAAATCTCGTCGCGATCGCTCCTTTCCCGGTGGCTCCAGCACACAATACAATGATGTCGTGCTGAAAGTGGAGTTTTGAGATTCCTTCGATCGATCCCGAGGATGTTGAGGGGTACTAGGCGGCAAGCGGTGGAGCGCAACCTCCTAGGCCTGGGATATGGGTTCACGCTCCATTTTCTGCCAGCCCAGTGGCTGGTTGCCCGAGCAAGAGATTTCCCAATGGGATTGCTTCCGTTAGGGGTTTCTGTCGAGTTTCTTGTTCCTGAAGCTGGGAAAGTTGTCGAGTCTCCACCAGAAGGCTACTTTACGTGGTATGAAGCGTTCTTGATGCAGTGCCATCTGTGGTTTCCAATCCCAGAAGTTATTGCGCAGCTTCTCAACCGTTTCGTATTGTCGATCAGCCAGATCAACCTAGCCGGCTTACAGCACATTTTCGGGATTCTGGTGTTGAGTTACGAGCTGGGTATTACTTTGAATGTTAGTCACCTTGAAGCCATGCTAAGCCTGTCGGAACTTCAGCTCTAGTTCAAATAAAGCCCCAGTCGGCCATGATAATCATATCGGAGTTCTACTCGAGCTAACATGATTGGAGAGATTACTTCTTCTTCGTTCGAGTAAATGACGTGTCTGTTGAAGCGAGTGGCATCCCTTTCTTTAGGACCAGATGGGGTCTGAAAGGTACTTCCAATCGAACGCCAGTTTGGTTTTGACGACGTTTGGTTCTGACGACGTTTGGCGCTTACGTGTTTGTGTTTGTTTGTTTTTGGTTTTGCAGGGAATAATCCGTTTCCTCCAATCCGGAAGGTCTGAACACCATCTAGACTTGCTCCGCGAGCAGGCGTGCTATTGGGCAACGTTCACCTGAAGCGGGTCTGCCGCGCCGTTTCCCTTCACTGTTCCCGGCTCCAGACGGATTTGCCGGTTGATGAAGAGTCAGGGTCAAGTATGGATAGCTTCATGCTGTGTAAGGATCGAAAGGAGAAAGGAAGATCAAAGCCCCAGAAAGACAAAAGCATCGATGTCGATGACGTTGCAACCGAGGGACAAGGTTTTCCCGACGACATACTCGGGGACTATCTTAACAGCGGCGAGCCAATTGACCTTGATGAGTTATTTGATTACGACCTTCCTTCGACCGATGGTGGACCCAACGAGGTGCCGAAATTCGCCAAGGCGTCAAGGACGGTCAATGGGGTAAGTTTTTACCTTCGAGCATCTCTTTCCTCTTTCTTTTTTTTTTTATGTATAGCCAAGCTGTTTTTCAACTTGAGGGTTTTCGCAGGTCCTTCTCGACGTTAGCCGGGCTCTCGGCGCGAGTAGACAAGAGGCTCACATGGCTCAATTCAAGGCTGAGATGGCCAACAAGGAGATCGCCCGTCTGAAAGAAGAACTGGAGCATTTTCATGGCCGCGAGAGAGGATCGGCTGAGACGGACATTCGTTGTGCCTATAGGCGAGGATGAAAAGATGTGGTTGAAATAGTGAGGAACCGGCGCGAAAGGTTCTTGCACGAGTTCAGAGAGCTTCAAGCGAGTCAGAAGGCTCTTGGTGAATATCGAGAGTGTCGTGGTGACGTGGGTGGATTGTACCTTATGAAGGCTCATGACTATTCGTACGATATTGAGTATGCGATGCAAACTTGTCGTATGCAGGAGAGGAACATGGATTTTTCGATTCCTGAGATTAAGAAGAGGATTTGGGAGCAGTGGGACCCGATTCCCGTTTCTCCGGACACGGTGGAAGCCAAGCCGGGAATCCCCGACGAGACGGGCGAGGTGGACTAGCCAACTCCGCTTGATGCAAATGATCAGTTGTTCAGGAAGTCCATGACTGGGTACTGTGATCTTGACGATTGATCGTAAAGTGCTTCGTGACCCGTTGGGAGAGTGCTCCTTTATCTTGTGATATATTTCTGTTTATATGTTGGTTTCTGGCCAAGTGTGGCCATATTTTTATGTAGTGGGACTGGACGTGTGTGGCTTTGAATATCGGCTTTTGTATGAACCATGCTTTTATAAAAAAGGATTTCGAAAATACTTAGATTTTTGTTAAGTGTAGGGGAAGGTATCGAGTTGTCATCTCGCCCTTCGTCCATTTTTGTGGATCGTCCTATTTGTTACTCATGATATATGAGAGAGTGTTTAGATGTGGACGAAGAGACATGCTTTCAGGATCTCGTATCTTTTTGATATCATGCCTTGAGACGTTAGAGACCAATGTGATGGGTTTAGGATAAGACCTAGGTTTACTTTCAGTTTGAGGCTTTGCAATGACTAATCGGCTTTTGTTTTGTTTGTTGCGATTTTAACCTGACTCTGTCCCGATTTAAAGTCCACGATAGGTTCTCGGCTTATACGACTTGTCTGGTTGGAGTCGAGCATTTCTTCGGGACAACTTTTAAGTCTCCCGAAAGTGCTGACCAAAATTTCAGATTTCTTTTATAGCGTGCTATTTTATCCTAGTCGGATGTAAGAGGATCTACCCTTAGGATGGATCTAAGTGCGTTTGTTTAGGACGGCTAAAGTGCTCGGAGGGGCTAATCGACGAGCGTTTTGTAATTTATAGTCGCGAACGAACTGGGAACATGTTTTCAAAGATCTAGGCGACGTCTCGCATGTTTCTTTGAAAATGTGTTTTTGTGTTATTCGTGTTTCGAGTGTTTGAGATCCAAGTCTCGTGTTTTGTTCGGGAGTCAGAATTGACAGTGCGATCGAGACATGTTGGTGAAGGATTTTTTTATGGTGGATGTGATCCGTTCTGAGGTAGGACAATTTTCCACGAGTTTTCATTTTCTGGTTCGTGTGATAATCGTTTTGCTCGTTGATGGATATTTTTCGAAGAAACAAAGAGAAATTTTACCAGATTCTAATGAAATCTTTATTGCCGAAAAAGTTCTAAAAATATCAAATACAAGACAAATATTTTAGAATGTGGGAGTATACGAATATTCGTATAAACTTTCGTTATATTAGTTTCAGCAAGTTTTATGAACCATCTTTTCTAAAACAAAAACGAAACAATGTTACGAAATAACTTTCGTAAATACAAACAATACACGATCATATAAAAAAATCTACAGAAAACTAACCAAAATCACACAAAACCATTAATAAAAAAGAAAGAAGACAAGAAGATCCCTCAAGGGACCCTCCTTGCCCCTATCTCTCTCTGTTTGTCCTTGCCTAGAGACTCTCACTCTCTTCTCCTCCTCTCCCTCTCTCTCTCTCTCTCTCTCTCTCTCTCTCTCTCTCTC